>JAJQKJ010001754.1:0-105552 GCA_029574335.1 Rana kukunoris
GATTGGAGCCCATTCATTTTGTAGGCTGTTTTTTTTTTTCTTTTCAGCCCCTGGTCAAATGAAAAAAAAATACTAGGTTTGCCCACTGTCCAGGATTCACCTGCACAGTCTGGGTTTTAAATCATGTGTCCCGGTTTTCAGTCCAAAAAGGTATCTGACATTTTCACAAGTACGTGTGAACATACTCTGTATCCGTGCACCCTAGTATTTTTTTTGGTTTCAAGAGCCTGAACAACAACAAAAAAAAGATTCCTCCATCCAAATTTTGGAGGATCAAGGAATCTCCAGATGGAGCGTCATATTCTAACAATGGGACCCGACCAGGCAGGACTTAGGGTGGTGGGGGCCCCTGGGCTTGAGTGTTGAAGGGGCCCCCTGGAGCGAGGGGGGATCATAGTTGTTGAGCGGGGGGGGGTGCACATTAAAGTTGTTGAGCGGGGGGGGGGCGAATTGAAGTTGTTAGAAGTTGTTGAGCAGGGTGTGCGCCTCCTATTGCAGTGCGGAACTATGGGAAGAATCGGAAAGTCCCGCAGAATCCGTGCGTGTTGGGAGGTATGCGCAGGGCCGCCATCAGGAATTTTGGGGCCCCTTACACAGCTTAGGGCATGGGCCCCCTGGAGCAGAGAACCGGGGGGGTGCTGACACCTGAAACTAAGAAGCGGGGGGCTGCCGCAAATTGAGAAGCAGGGGGACCTTTACAAAAAAAAGAGAGAAATAAAGAAAATATATATATATATATACAGACAGACAGACAGGGCCCCGGGGATCTCTGGGCCCTTTAATAAAAGAAACCTCTGGGCCCAAATGTAAAAAAAAGTTTATAAAAAAAGGGGGGTTGCCATCTGGAGACCTCTGGGCCCTATAATAATAATAAAAATATACAGTATATATATATAATAATATATAATATATATATATATATATATATATATACTAAATATATAAAAAAATGATAAAAAAATAAATAAAAAAGTGGGGTTGCTGTCCGGGCCCTGGGGGCCTCGGGCCCTGGGGCCTCCAGACCCTAAAAAAAATAAAATAAACATTTATAAAAAAAATACATAAAAAAGGGAGGTTGCCATCCGGGGGCCCTTGGGACCTCTGCGCCTTTTAAAAAAAATAAAAAAGAATAACAAAAATAAACAATTATAAAAAAAATAAAAAAGGGGGGGTTGCCACATGGAGCCCTTTAATAAAAATATATATTTATAAAAAAAGGGGGGGTTGCCATCCGGGTTGCCATTAGTAGACCTCTGAGCCCTTTAATAATAATAATAATAATAATAATATATATAAAAACTTTTTTTTATAAAAAATTAATAAAAAAGTAGGGGTTGTTGTCCGGGGCCCGGGGGGCCCCCTATTAAGCAGGGCCCATGGGCTTGAGCCCAGTCAAGCCCAATGGTAAGTCCGGCCCTGGACCCGACACTGTTAGAATACACTGATCAGCGACTGCAGCTTCTGATCGGCCTAAGGTTTTCCAGCTTACCCCTAACAGGAGTCGATCAAAGAATCCACTTTTGTGAAGCAGGGATGTCCACATTCTGATCAGAATTCTTCTAGTCCCTGCTGAGTCAGCCAAATTCTGATCAGTGTATGGCCAGCTTTAGATTGTAAGTTCCTTAGTGACTGTAATTAAAGGGGTTGTAAAGGAAACATTTTTTCCCCTAAATAGCTTCCTTTACCTTAGTGCAGTCCTCCTTCACTTACCTCATCCTTCCATTTTGCTTTTAAATGTCATTATTTCTTCTGAGAAATCCTCACTTCCTGTTCTACTGTCTGTAGTTACAAACCGTAATGCAAGGCTTTCTTCCTGGTGTGGAGAAAGCCTCAGGACACCCGCTAACACACAGCTCCTTTCTCTATCTGCAAAGTAGAGAGTGTCCTGACTTGCCTGCTCGCCCCCCCCCATCAAGAGGCTTTCTCCACACCAGGTAGAAAGCCTCACATTACTGTGTGTAGTTACAGACAGAAGAACAGGATGTGAGGATTTCTCATGTAGCGCCCCCTTACTTTCAGTACGGGCACTACGCTAAAGTTAGTGGGTGAATGGGAGAGTTTATTTTGCTCCCATTCATAATTTGTTAAATTGCAGCCTGCTGCTATTTCAGAACTGTCCTATACTGTGTAATCTCACCCCTGGGGGACAGTTGGCGATAGAGGGGTTCTGACGGACTTTCCCCACTTTTCCCCAGCTTTTTTCCCAGCAGCAATAGAGGAGGTTTTTCCTCGCTGGGCATGCTGGGGGGGAGGGTATATCTGTAGCAGCTGCCGCGTGTTCGGGTCAGTTCTTCTCTGCGGGTCCACGTTCCAGGTGCGGCATCCACCTTCAGGGTACGCACATCCACGGACCCCGCCTGCATGGCCCACCTGCCCGGAGCTGCCTGCTCCATGGAGACCCATCCAGATGTTGATAGGGGCCCCAGTCATGGGCGTCCGCTGAACTTTTTCCAGGGGGGGGCATAATTTTTACGGTCACCTTTCCTATATCTGGCACTCCCCCTTCACTGATCATACTTGTATGCACTCAGTCTGCCCACCTCATCTGTATATATGCCAGCCCCCCCTGTACACAAACAGGCTCCTCCCTTCACTTGTACTCACAGCCCCCACTTGTAAGGTCACGGTGGTCTTCCTTCTCCCAAGTCCTGTTTCACATGTCCATTTGAAAATACATTACAGTATCAAAGTAAAAATGTGGGCACACATACAGGAATCGGCCAGAGGTGGCAGTAAAGAGCTCTGTAAGCTCCGTGACACTGATCTTGCAACAGCTGTGGAGCCGACTGCACAAACACAGAGAGAGTCAGCACAGCCACAGATGCGAGTATGGCAGACCCTGCTGATTCCAGGGGGGGTCACTCGCCCCCCCTTAACCCTATGAGCGGATGCCCATGGCCCCAGTGACTTACTGGGTCCCCAACCTTACTGAGAAGATCCCAGGCTGTGTGCCGTTCGGTGGGGGGTCGCTTGAGGAGAACCCGGAGGTAGGTTGTCCAAAAAGGGCTTGAACGAACCCTCGGGGATCTGGTTACCGGAATTGACAGGTACATGTCAGCTGTCAACCGGTGACCCCTTTCATTGCATTTACTGGGAGGATTCGCTCAATCCGAATTGTTCTCTTGAGTATTGAAGTACCAAGCCTGTGGCAGAGAGGCCGAGCCCTGTTCCTCACAGCAACTTAAAAGTGACTTTCCGGCTGCCGGGCTTATAACATCGGTCTGTCCGGAGGCACTTCGCCCACGCTGGCGGGAGTGGCGACGAACTGTATCTATTACTACTGAGAGCGAGACTGCTCTGTTTCTTATCCAGGCCTGATACCGCACTGTTCTCTATTGCTTCATCAACCTTTCTATCTCCTGTTGATGTTGGCCCAGTTGGGCCCTGGAATAAAGCATTTGAAAATCCATTTGGTGACTGGACATTCGCTCACTGCTACTACTCACTGCTACTACCCCTAGAAACACTACAAGGTAACTTAATACGCCTATCCCAAACAACAAACCAGCGGCTCCTGGGGGGTGAGCGCTACACTCTATAAGGACATTTAAAAGCAAAATCAAATGATGAGGTAAGTGAAGGAGGACTACACTAAAGAAAAGGAACCTATTTAGGGAACAAAAAAAAATCCTTTACAACCCCTTTAAGAAATACATACATTTCAATAATTTTGGAACTGTCTGGAGTTAGGATTTGATAATCAAGGCTTAGTCAGGAAAGACATTGGAGGTTATTTACGAGAGGAAAATCCACTTTGCACTACTAGTGCAAAGTGCACTTGAAAGTGCAGTTGCTGTAAATCTGAGGGGAAGATCTAAAAAGAGAGAAGCTCTGCTGATTTTATCATCCAATCATGTGCAAGCAAAAATGCTGTTTTTTTTTCTCCCCTCAGATTTTATGTCCCCTCAGATTAACAGCGACTGCACTTCCAAGTGCACTTTCAGTGCAATTTCAAGTGCACTTGTAATGCAAAGTGGATTTGCCTTTCATAAATAACCCCCCCCCATTGCCCAGTGCTATGTAAGATCCAATATCTGTCAATTTCCAAAGAATTGTAGGACACTGTACTATCACCACACTCGGTATGGGTCCCGGAGCTGCAAGGTAGGAATGTCAATCACTGCACCACCATGCATGTAATGCAAATATTATTAGACTGCTAATGAGTGTCAGGTGTCTAGTGAGTATATGAACATTCCCAGGGGGGCAAACAGAGTTCACATGACACAAAATGGATATAACCAGCATTCTGCAAACTGTGTGTGGAGAAAATAGGAATATTCGGAGGTTGCGAGAAAGGCTGCACACTTCTTTCCCACCAGACACACACACTTAGCACCTACGTGCTAAACTAGAATACAGAAAGGAAGTGTCAACCACAGGACTAGGTGTAAAGTGTGTCCATTACTTTTTGTTTATTAGCACCCTTTGATATTCACAGAGGTCACCTCATCAAAGAGAAGCTCCTATAGATACCGTATGTGTTGGTATTCACACTGGGCCAGGCACCCTTCTTTTCACAAGTGTGCTTACTCATTCTAGTGTTAGGAGACATAGACAGTGACACCAATGAAGAGAAGTGTATTGGAGGGAAAAAAAAATATATATAAAGTAAACATAGCTAATATACAAATCAGCCTTATCACTGAATTCAGGTTCAACTATAACTTCAGCCAAAAGCGTTGTATAGTGTATGGGTTAACCACTTAACCCCCGGTCCATATTGCTGCCCAATGACCAGAGTACTTTTGTGATTGCTCGGCTCGTGCAAAGTGGCTCCCAGACAAAATTGGGTTCTTTTTTTCCGACAAATAGAGCTTTCTTTTGGTGGTATTTGATCATCTCTGCGGTTTTTATTTTTTGCACTATAAACACAAAAATAGAGCGACAATTTTGAAAAAAAAATCAATATTTTTTACTTTTGCTGTAATAAATATCCCCAAAAATATATAAAAAAAAAACATTTTTTTTTCTCAGTTTAGGACGAACGTATTCTTCTGCATATTTTTCATTAAAAAAATCCTAATAAGCGTTTATTGATTGGTTTGCGCAAAAGTTATAGCGTTTACAAAATAGGGGGTAGTTTTATGGCATTTTTATTAATATTTTTTTTTTACTAGTAATTGGCGGCGATCAGCATTTTTTTCATTTGCGACATTATGGCGGGCACTTTAGGACACTTTTGACACATTTTGGGACCATTGGCATTTTTAAGCGATCAGTGCTATAAAAATGCATTGGATTACTATAAAAATGCCATTGACAGTGAAGGGGTTAACACTAGGGGGCAGGGAAGGGGTTAAGTGTGTTCCTGGGTGTGTTCTAACTGTATGGGGGGGTGGACTCACTAGGGGAAATCACTGATCTTCTGTTCATACATTGTATGAACAGAAGATCAGCGTTTCCCCTGCTGACAGGATCGGGAGCTTTGTGTTTACACACATAGCTCCCGGTCCTCGCTCTGTAACGAGCGATCGCGTGTGCCTGGCAGCGATAGTGCTCGCCGGGCACGGGCGCGGGACTCGGGGGCGAGCGGTGGGGCCGGCGGCGTGCACACGCCCCCTAGTGCCCGCTTTAGAGCGGACGTATAGCTACGGGCTCTCGCCCAGCTGAGCCGACTTCACGCACTAATATGACGGCAGGCGGTCGGCAAGCAGTTAATATCGCTGTCACCGACATCTGGGGAGAAGATGGGGGCGATCCAAAATGCTATACAGAGAGGGCATTTTCCAATGGGGACACTTTTCCTTGTGACAATTTCCTATCATTTTTTTTCTGTCCCTGGAGGATGAGAAGTACAGGGAAATCCCTCCAATAGGTACACACATCAGAATAAACCTCAAAGAGGCTCTAATCCATTCCCACAGATGCCATTCATTTAAATGGCAACCTGCATCGCGTGAAGCTTGTCTCTCAAAAAAAGTTCAGCTACTTTTGGGCGACATGCTTCGCACGATGCGGGTTGCCGCGTTTGCAGTGCCATTTATCGCGCAACAATCACGGCAGAACCGCACCGTGATTTTAGGTGCCATTCAAATGAAAGGAATCTCAAATGTGCTTACTTTGTCATTCACACCTCGGCGCTTTGATATCAGGGGCAGAATCGGAGCAAATCTGCCCACGATTCATAATGCCATGATGTCCAAACAGCCTAATGCCTCGTACACACAAACGGGCTTTTGCCCGACCAAACTCACATCGGAATTCCGCTGGAATTCCATCGGAGGAAAATCTCCAATGGAATTCCTTGGAGTTTCCGATGGAAAAACTCTGATGGGCATACACACGGTCGGAATTTCCGATGGAAAAACGCCGAAGGGCATACACATGGTCGGAATTTCCTATGGAAAAAGTCAGTCGGACTTTTTTCATCGGAAATTCCGATCGTGTGTACGAGGCATAAGAGTCAGCAACGACAGCCTCCGTGTATCTCTCAAGGTTTCCCATTTTCTTTATTAAAGGAAACTGGTAACGAGATGTGTAGGCTGCCATTACCAACCTCCTTCTAGAAATGATTGACACGTCCTCTGGCTTTAGTATTTTCTGAGACAATTACCTAAATAAGCTGCAAGTGAAGTCAGAACCTCTGACCTGCAGGGCTTTGTCTCATAGCACTATTCCTAATATTAGTACAAGGCACACTGTAGGAGTTTTCAGTTGGGTCCCTCTATTACATGATGTGACGATGCTGTCCCCGTAGTGGAGTGTGTCACCTTTCCTGGCACACTTGTTTCTCACTGTAATGTTAATAAGGGACAAAAGGGATTGTGACATGAGGACTGGTAGTAAAGTGTGCCCAGGAATCCCGCACAAGTCACTTCCATCAAAGAAAGTCCTGTTCAGTGCTGGGTGTGAGTATTAACACATTGGCAGGAAGCTTCAGACCATTCATCCCCCCTGCACGTGTATGGAGCACAGCTGGCCATAGCTTACTCTCTGTCTGAGAAATGTCAAAAGAAAAGCAAGTGTTCAAAAAATAATCCAGTTCCCCATCATGAGAAAAGTGTAGTTTGGCACTTAAGGCTGTCAAAGAGAAAGCAGCTGATAATTTCAACATAGCAACTACTACGCGTTTCGGACAGTCATGACCTTTGTCAATAGTCATGTCCTTTCAGTTCACTATCGTTCCCTCTGTTGTCAGCACATAGATAAGTCAGTTCCATTTTTTTATAGCCCTTGGGAAACATACTGTATTTAAAACTTGTGCAAAGGACATGTTAGTGTTAAAGGTTCATTTTAATTATCAGGTTAAAGTGGTAACCACCAAAACCAAAAATGTAATATATTTCAGTCTACCAATTCTTAGATGTGATGGCTGCATTCGTTTTCTTATTTTAGGCTTTTCCCCTTGTTTTCACCTGGTGATCTGGCCAATAACACACCTCTTGTATTAGAGTGCCTACACTCTAGATAAGTGGTCCCCAAACTGCGGGCTGGGGACAAGATGTGGCCCTTTAATTGCCCTTGAGGCACTATTCTATCCACTGATACCAATAATGGAGCATAATTCCCCCACTGACACCAGTGAAGGGGCACAGTACCTCCCAGTGACACCAACGACGGGGGAACAATTCCTCCCAAGGACACCAATGATGGGACACAATTCCTCCCAAGGACACCAATGGTGGAACACAATTTCCTTCAATGACGGGACATAATTCCTCCTAATGACACCAACGATGGGGCACAATTTCTCCCAATGACACCAATGATAGAACACAATTCCTTCCAATGGCGCCAATGCTGGGGCACAATTTCTCCCAATGACACCAATGATGGAGCACAATTCTTCCCAATGGTGCCAAAGATGGGACACAATTCCTCCCAATAACGCCAATGATAAAACACAATACCTCCCAATGACACCAATTATGGGGCACAATTTCTCCCAATGAAGGTGGAGAAGTGCAAGTTCCCTAACACCCACCAGCTCCGTGATGTCGTCATGAAGGAGTAGAAAAGGACTCCAGTGGCAATCTGTGAAGCTCTGGTGAACTCCATGCTCAAGAGGGTTAAGGCAGTGCTGGAAAATAATGGTGGCCACACAAAATAATTACACTTTGGGCCCAATTTGGACATTTTCACTTAGGGGTGTACTCACTTTTGTTGCCAGCGGTTTAGACATTAATGGCTGTGTGTTGAGTTATTTTGAGGGGACAGCAAATTTACACTGTTATGCTGTGTACACACGGTCGGAAACAAATGTTGGATGTGCGCTTGTCGGAAAATCCGACCGTGTGTATGCTCCGACCCGACATTTGCTGTCGGAATTAGAGGGTTGGTTCTCAATTTTTCCGACAACAAAAGTAATTGTCGGAAATTCCGACCATGTGTACACAATTCAATGCACAAAAATCCTACGTATGCTCAGAATCATTGAACATCATTTTTCTTTTTTTTTTTATTTGTTTACAATTGAACATCATTTTTCTCTCGCTCGTTGTAGTGTTGTACGTCACCGCGTTCTTGATTTTTGATTTCCGATTTCATTTGTGTGACCGTGTGTGTATGCAAGACACGTTTGAGCGAACATACATCAGAAAAAATCTTTTGTTGTCGGAATGTCCGATCGTGTGATCGCATTATACAAGCTGTACACTTACTACTTTACATTGCAGAAAAGTGTAATTTCTTCATTGTTGTCACATGAAAAGATAGAATAAATGTTTTACAAAAATGTGAGGGGTGTACTCACTTTTGTAAGATTCTGTATTTAATTTTTTAACTTAAAACAGGGGACATGAAATATCAGAGCCCAAGTCCTCTTTCTGTGGGATCCTTATGATGACCCATCAGTGTCACAGTGTGACAGGTCAGTGTCTTGTGCCATCTGCATTGAGGAGCCAACACAATGTACCCAACATGCTTGGTCAGGACGACTTGCTTTGTGACCTGGACAAAAGGAGGGCAGCTACATGACCCCAATGGCTCCGTCCATCAAGACATAGAGGTACTGTGCAAGCAGCTGTCCAAGGTCGTGTCACTCACCACAAACCTGCCTATTCAATGGGGGTTTCTCTTCACAAAGTGCAGGGCACAGGTGCAGGGCGGCTGTTTACAAAGCAGATGACAGGCCATTGTGAACCACAATAACTCTTATACATTGCAAATTTTACCAGGCATAAGAAGAGTGGGCCAAGAGCTGCATTTGTATATTCACTAATATCATTTGCAAACTGCTTATTTGCATAGCGCCACAGACTCTTATTACAGCGTTGATCGACAGATGGTGGGTCTCAAGGATTCTGATGTTTTGAAACCAAATCCGAAAACTACAGAGTCAAGCTGTCATATTTATACAGATGTAGGCAACTTTACGAGACGGGGAGAATATTTGTCCCACCTACCTCAGTATAGGAAGGTGGAATATGATCCTATATTGTTCAATTAAACAATGACAGATAAATATAACAAATGTGATAATTGGACAGCACAGTGACTAACTGGTTAGCACTTTCTTCCCAGCAGCACTTTGGTTCAAATGCCAACCATGGCACTACCTGCCTGAAGTTTGCATATTCTCCCTGTGCCTGCTTGGGATTCCTCCCACACTCCAAAGACATGCTGGTTAGTTATTTGGCTCCAGTCTAAATTGGGCCTAGCAGTGGCGTCGGGAGGGGGGCTGAAGCCCCGAGCGTGCCGCCGAAAAGCCCCTGGGTCTCGATAATCTTTATAACATTATAAGCCCGGAGCCGTCTCCACGGGCAATGGGGAACAATCTTGTTCCACTGGTTCAATGCCAAGAACGCGGGACGTGTGACATCCATCATAAGCGCTGCCAGGTCCAGGAGGAGGCGGGAATGACACTGCGGCTGTGCTGGGCACTGGGAGATCCCCGCTCGCTCTCTGTAAATGGCGGGCAGTGGAGCGGCTCTCCCGTCCTGGCTCTCTCTCTGGTGCGTGCAGCCTGCTGTGGAGTGGTTGGATTGAGATACACTACACAGGCAAGGCTGAGCTGCAGGAGTGTCAAGAGGTCACCTGTCACGGGGGGGGGGGTCAGTGTAGGTGTCAGGGGGGGGTCAGTGTATGTGTCAGGGGGATCAGTGTATGTGTCAGGGGGGACAGTGTAGGTGTCAGGGGGGACAGTGTAGGTATCAGGGGGGTCAGTGTAGGTGTCAGGGGGGATCAGCGTATGTGTCAGGGGGATCAGTGTATGTGTCAGGGGGGATCAGTGTAGGTGTCAGGGGGATCAATGTATGTGTCAAGGGGGAACAATATATGTGTCAGGGGGGGTCAGTGTAGGTGTCAGGGGGATCAGTGTAGGTGTCAGGGGGGATTAGAGTGTATGTGTCAGGGGGACAGTGTAGGTGTCAGGGGGGACAGTGTAGGTGTCAGGGGGGACAGTGTAGGTGTCAGGGGGATCAGTGTATGTGTCAGGGGGATCAGAGTAGGTGTCAGGGAGGATCAGTGTATGTGTCAGGGGGGACAGTGTAGGTGTCAGGGGGGACAGTGTAGGTATCAGGGGGATCAATGTAGGTGTCAGGGGGGACAGTGTAGGTGTCAGGGGATCAGTGTAGGTGTCAGGGGGATCAATGTATGTGTCAGGGGGATCAGTGTAGGTGTCAGGGGGGATCAGTGTAGGAGTCAGAGGGATCAATGTATGTGTCAGGGGGAACAATGTATGTGTCGGGGGGGGTCAGCGTAGGTGTCAGGGGGATCAGTGTAGGTGTCAGGGGGGATAGTGTATGTGTCAGGGGGATCAGTGTAGGTGTCAGGGGGATCAGTGTAGGTGTCAGGGGGATCAATGTATGTGTCAGGGGGAACAATGTATGTGTCAGGGGGGTCAGTGTAGGTGTCAGGGGGGATCAGTGTAGGTGTCAGGGGGATCAGTGTAGGTGTCAGGGGGATCGGTGTAGGTGTTGGTGGGGATCAGCGTATATGTCAGGGGGATGAGTGTATGTGTCAGGGGGGAATAGTGTATGTGTCAGGGGGGTCAGCGTAGGGGTCTGGTAGGTCAGTTTAGTGGTCAGCATGGATGGGCACTGAGCCATGCAGCAACCAGCAAGTGAGCCTTTATTGTCGTGATGACGCGGTGCCTGAACTGATCTTGGTGACGTCGCCAGAGACTTTAGCTCTCTGCTAAAAACGGGTCAAAGGAGTGCAAAACAAATTGCACTCCCGTGACCAATAGGAGAAGCCCAGCCAAACAAGCTTAGGTTGGACTTCTCCTTTAAGGCTTTTTTTGTGCTATACACCAATTAGAGTGTGAGCTTTTTGATTGCTTTAGCCCTTTCTCAGCATTACCTGTATGGTTATACTGTATTGTATGTACTGGACAGGCAACCTGATGGCGTGGATGGTTTTGAATGGAATTCCACACCGATTAACAAGTCCCCCTTTAGTAAATGGAGGCGTGGTTTTCTGGTACGCACATGTTGGTGACTGTTCAGTTTATGCAGCTGTCTGTTCTGCTGAGGAGATGATTTAAACTAAAACTTGCAGAGGAGATGATTTAAAACTAAAACCAGTGAACCCTCCTGTCACCCGTGTAACGTTTCCTCAACCCTCCCTGTCCAAAATCCAAACAATTTATTTACACCCCAACAACCTCTTTACTCTTTACTTCAATACTTCTTTCTTTGACGGGTGCGGGATGGGGGGGGGGGGGGTGAGTTATAAAAAAGACAAGGCATAAAGAATCCTCTTTTCAGGGATGATAGAAAAGTCTCCTTGGCAACCAGGCCTACAATGTGGGCTCCAGTTTTGGGCACTGAAGGGAGGGGAAGAACGGGAGGGAAGTTGGCTTGAATGGAGAAAGAAGTGTGTGAATGGAGCCAACTCGTCATTGACATGAACAAACTAAAGGACCTGCCAGAGAATGAAATAATTCAACAATCCAACCTCACATCCTATTTTCTATACGCCACACCAGAGACACTGTGTAGGGGGATAGCTGTTTACTCACAAATCGCGTTTACAATGGCGCAAAGGCTTTTACTGCAGACTTGTACTTTTAACCCTATAAAGACTTATATTTTTGCAAAGTGTTAAAGTGGACCTTCCCTCTTCTTCTTCATCTAATACCACCATTGCTGTACAGTAAATATATCAATAAACTAGGGCTGTTACTGATTACAATTTTCCTGTTTGATTAATCGAATTTTTTTATCGATTAATCGACTAATTTCGATTAATTATAACGCACATATACATCCAACTACTTTTAGCTGATCCCCTTGCATTGCATCTCTGCATTAGTCAGTGGTAAATGTGGTATACACTATATACAATCACTGACACTAGTTAGTTTCCACAATCCATTACTTAACTTCACAGTTCACACAAATACATTTTAAATTCAAACAGTTTTTTTTTTTTATTAAACTTTAAGAAAACATATCTCCCCCCACTGTAATATCCACATCGCCCCCACTGTAATATCCACATCGCCCCCACTGTAATATCCACATCTCCCCACTGTAATATCCACATCGCCCCCACTGTAATATCCACATCTCCCCCACTGTAATATCCACATCGCCCCCACTGTAATATCCACATCTCCCCCACTCTAATATCCACATCTCCCCCACTCTAATATCTACATCTCCCCCACTGTAATATCCGCATCTCCCCCACTCTAATATCCACATCTCCCCCACTCTAATATCTACATCTCCCCCACTGTAATATCCACATCGCCCCCACTGTAATATCCACATCTCCCCCACTGTAATATCCACATCTCCCCCCACTCTAATATCTACATCTCCCCCACTGTAATATCCACATCTCCCTCACTGTAATATCCACATCTCCCCCACTATAATATCCACATCACCCCCACTGTAATATCCACATCGCCTCCCTCACTGTAATATCCACATCACCCCCACTGTAATATCTACATCTCCCCCACTGTAATGTCCACATCTCCCCCACTGTAATATCCACATCTCCCCCTCTGTAATATCCACATCTCCCCCACTCACAGTAATATCTACATCTCCCCCACTGTAATATCTACATCTCCCCCACTGTAATGTCCACATCTCCCCCACTGTAATATCCACATCTCCCCCTCTGTAATATCCACATCTCCCCCACTGTAATATCTACATCTCCCCCACTGTAATATCCACATCACCCCCCCCCCCACTGTAATATCCACATCTCCCCCACTGTAGTGTCCACATCTCCCCCACTGTAATATCCACAGACATCTCCCCCACTGTAATATCCACATCTCCCCCACTCTAATATCTACATCTCCCCCACTGTAATATCCACATCTCCCTCACTGTAATATCCACATCTCCCCCACTATAATATCCACATCACCCCCACTGTAATATCCACATCTCCCTCACTGTAATATCCACATCACCCCCACTGTAATATCTACATCTCCCCCACTGTAATGTCCACATCTCCCCCACTGTAATATCCACATCTCCCCCCCCCCTGTAATATCCACATCTCCCCCACTGTAATATCTACATCTCCCCCACTGTAATATCTACATAATATCTCCCCCACTGTAATAATCTAATGTCCACATCTCCCCCACTGTAATATCCACAGGGTCCCCCCTCTGTAATATCCACATCTCCCCCACTCCCCCACTGTAATATCTACATCTCCCCCACTGTAATATCCACATCACCCCCCTGTCCCCCACTGTAATATCCACATCTCCCCCACTGTAGTGTCCACATCTCCCCCACTGTAATATCCACAGACATCTCCCCCACTGTAATATCCACATCTCCCCCACTGTAATGTCCACATCTCCCCACTGTAATATCCACAGACATCTCCCCCACTGTAATATCCACATCTCCCCCACTGTAATGTCCACATTAGAAATCCCCCCACTGTAATATCCACATCTCCCCCCCCCACTGTAATATCTACATCTCCCCCACTGTCCTCTCCCCCACTGTATATCCACATCACCCCCCCCCCCCCCACTGTAATATCCACATCTCCCCCACTGTAATATCCACATCTCCCCCACTGTAATATCCACATCACCCCACATCTCCCCCACTGTAATATCCAGTATAGTGGAATATGATCTCCCCCACTGTAATGACCACATCTCCCCACTGTAATATCCACATCTCAGATGGCATCTCCCAGACCACAAGCCACATGTAATATCCACATCTCCCCCACTGTAATGTCCACACCCCCCCTCCCCTGTAATATCCACATCTCCCCCCCACTGTAATATCCACATCCGAAGTATACCCCCCACTGTAATGTCCACATCTCGTAGGCCAAATCGTTGCACATCTCCCCCACTGTATATATAGGAATTGTCTTCTCTTACCAGAATAGAAATGACAGCAGGCAGACCCGTCCACTGTAGACGACACAAGCAGGTGGGGTAATGATGACGTCAGCGCGCCGCTACTAGGCCGCCGCCGGGTGTACCAAGTTGGCCGCCGTTCCAGAGCTAGGCCAAAGCTGCAGCCTTACCTATGGACGGACTCCCTAAAGACCCAGGAGCTGGCGGAGAGGTGAGTACCGATCAAAATAATTTTGATCGATCAAAAAAATTAACGATTAATCAAGGAATTAATCGTTAATTTCCGCAGCCCTACAATAAACACATTTAACAATAACTGCTTGACTTATCTTTTACTGTGTGGCCTCATGCTAATACTCTACTCTTACCCAATACTTTTGGTAATACAGTGTAAATATATGATCATTTTACAATCCAACTATTATTGAACTGCTGACAATAATCTCCTGTCTATGGGTACCTTTAGTGCCGGTTCACACAGGGGCAACCCGACTTACAGCGTGACTTTGCAAGGCAATTTAGAGGTGACTTCAGCGCGACTTTAGCGTGACTTTGAACAACTTACAATGCGACTTGAAATTGCCTCCAGGACAGGCGACTTTGGCTGTGGCCAATCACAGAATAACCAGCTCTGTGGGAGGGAGGGGTTTGCCTGGGTAAACTATTTTCTCTTCCTGTAAAGTTGATTCAGTTAAGATGGAGATCCGACTTTAGAGGCGACTTCGATTGAAATATATGGGTACAAGTTGCCTAGAAAACGCCTTTAAGTAGTACAGGAACCTTTTCTGAAGTCAGAGCAACTTCAGTAGTGTACATTAAGACGGCTCCCATTTACTTCTATGGAATTTCTTATGTCCAGCGACTTGGGGCAACTTGAGGTCTGACAAGTCGGATCCCAAGTCGCTGTAGTGTGAACCGGCACTTACTATCTGTAAGTATAACCTTTCTTCAGTTCAAATCTGTTGTATATGCTCATGCTACTTTAAAGATAGTCTGTGACTTTCCCCATTTAGAGTCACTTGCTAGCCCATCCCTGACCCACATCTCTGAGTTTCACCATGCTCCCCTGACATTACAGAGTCTTGGTGACATATCTTTGGGTTTGGGTATGGGGGAGAATGTGACCTCCATCCAATTGCCAAACTCGAACCCTGTCATCAACATTCTGTGAGGCCACGTACACACGACTGGTTTCCTCAGCAGAATTCACCAAGAAACTCGATGGGAGACGTATTCTGCCGAGGAAACCGGTTGTGTGTACACTTTTCGCCGAGAAAACCCGTCGAGGAACTTGTCGAGCCAAAAAGAGAGCATGTTCTCTATTTCCTCGATGGGCAATGGGAAAATCGACTAGTTTTTTGACTGCCGAACAAGGAACTCGACGGGGAGAACGATGTGTTTCGCCCGACGAGTTTCATGGTCGTGTGTACGCGGCCTTAGGGCCAACCCTGCAACTTAGAACATATCTCACATGGTTTGACTCTTATATACAGAAGAGGAACGGAACATTGGGGAACATGGCAAAGATGATAAAAGTGGGCCAGGGTGGGGAGGGGAGGTTGGACTAGCAAGAGACTCTACCATTTTACCCTAAACAGGCAAAGTGATAGATAATATTGAAGATCATTGAAAATAAAAGAGAGTCCACCATCCACCACTAAGACCCATACGATTCTTAGATGGATGAGTAGCTCTTAAAGTGGAACTAAACCTTCCTATCCTTTTCAGCCAAGGAAGCTGCCATCTTAGCCTCTGTTTAATTTGCAACTGCCATGGTGCTACACATGTGCTGAACATGTGATCAGTTATGACACCGGCCCCTATAGCCCTGTACACACGCTTGGTCTTCTCTGCAGTAAAAATCTGCTGGGAAAATCGAGGGGAAAACTGAGAACCCGGCTGGAAAACTACTATGGAGCTTTGGCCGGGAATTCCGGCCGTGTGTATGCTCCCTCGCCTCGCAGTGTTTCCCATAGGTAAGTAGTAGATCTGGCGGGAAAAAAAAAACACTGGGAATCCCGACGGGAAAATAGAGAGCAGGTTCTCTATTTTCCCGCCGGGATTTCCGGCTGTTTTCCTGATGGGAAAACTGCGAGGAAGCATACACACGTCCGATTTTCCCAGCCAAAAGCTCCCCTGGCATTTTCCTGCCGGGAAAACCGGTCCTGTGTGTACGAGGCTTTGGATGATTTGACAGTTTGGTTGAGAGCACAAGCACATTAAATAAATGGGTTTAGTTCCTTTTTACATTGTTTTTTCACGTGTATGACTGTTATACTGAGATGTGGGGGACACAGATACAGAAGGGAGTGTTTATCTTCAAATGAACTGAGGTCATGTTAGATCCAATCAGTTCTTAGAAGTATTCTTCTTTAATCTCCTTTAATCTCTGACAAAACAGCTAAACATCACAGATAAAATACATATATGAAAGACGTTTAAACCACACAAAAAATATATATTTCTGCCCATCCAAGGACTGACAGGCCGCGTAGACACACGATCGGTCAAAACCGTTGAAAACGGACTGAAGGACCGTTTCATCGGCCCAAACCGATCGTGTGTGGGGCCCATCGGTCAGTTATCCTTCGGTCAAAAAAAAGAGAACTTGCTTTAAAATTTAAACCGATGGGCGCCTGACCGATGGGTCAAAACCGATCGTTAGTATGCAAAAGCATCGGTTAAAAGGCCGCGCATGCTCAGAATCAAGTTGACGCATGCTTGGAAGCATCGAACTTCAATTTTTTCAGCACGTCGTTGTGTTAAAACACGTAAACGTCACCACGTTCTAACACGATCATTTTTTTTAGCCATCAGTCAGCTTCATCGGTTAACCGTTGAATACGGTCCCTCGGACCGTTCTCATCGGATGGACTGATCGTGTGTACGAGGCCTAAGAGGCTGATATAAGGTCAAATTCAGCTTGCGACACTTCTTGCATTAAAAAATACAATTAATTACTGTATATAATATTTACAGAGTTGCAGCTTACCAATCATTAGATGTGGTAGCTGCATTGGTTTTCTTTTTTTAAGCCTAGATTAAGGCTTACCTGTAGGTGCTTAAAATATCTCCCATACCTGCACTGTCTAGGAGATATTTGCAAACCACCTTACTGCGATTTCTTCTGCGCATGCGCCGGAGATAGAAAGGGCACGCTATGCCCATTCTAACTCGGGTCATGCCGTGAGTGGCGGCTCCTAAGCGCATGCAACGTCACGCGACTCCGGCCACTCACAGAGAAGGTGCTGGACATGGAGTAGATACCCGCGGGTGGCTCGGGTATCTATGCCCGGAAGCAGGAGCAAAATACCTGTATTAGACAAGTATCTGCTCCCCCCCTGGTGCCAAATGTGACACAGAATAAGGGGGAGGAACCGGAAAAGCAAGTTCCATTTTTGGGTGGAACTCTGCTTTAAAAACTCCTGTGTTGCTGCGCCACCGAAATGCTTTTCAGGCGCTTTGGAAGTGCTGCCCATTCATTCCAATGGGCAAGGCGTTTTGGGAGCACTAAATACAGCGCTCCCAAACCACCCTAAAGATGCTGCTTGCAGGACTTTTTGGAACGTCCCGCAAGCGCACCGCCCCAGAGTAAAAAGTCACACTGGAATGATTGGGAGGTGGTTTTCAGGCGCTTAGCAGAGGCTATTTCCATCGCTAAAGCCCCTGAAAACCGCCCCAGTGTCAGTATTGTTTTTGTTGCAGTTTTTTCCTTTTGGGATGAAGGTTTGACACAAATAAATGAAAACAGATCATTGTAAGCACCCCTGTCAGTGGTTAATGGTTTGTCCCATCCCTCTAACTGCAACATCTGTAAGAGTGCTTGTTCTTTAGAAAAACAAGAGACTTACTGGCCAGATCAACATGTAAAAATAAGGAAATAAAGCCTAAAAGAGAAAACTAATGCAGCCATTACATATAAATATTGCTAAGCTACAATATAATAAAATGTTTGCTTTTTGGTTTAATGCCACTTTAGTTTGTGTCTTTTATATTTGCCTAGAGTTCAGTTTAAAAGTTCATCATGTATGATTCGAACTTCTGACTCTGACATTTAAGTCCTACACATAACCCAACTCTTAGTTTCACATTAGCATTTGATCTGCATTTGCTATTATTAGACAAGCCCACAGAACATACCGATTTCCGAGAAGTTAAAAGAAAAAATAATTCCATATTCTCGGTTTATGATTATTACTACGTAAATTTAAGCATTAGGGTTTAAGACCAACTTTAAAAAGAAACTGTACAACATGCAAACACAGTCAACAAGTTACCCGTATTTATCGGCGTATACCGCGCACTTTTTTCCCCTTAAAATCAGGGGAAAATCGTGAGTGCGCGATATACGCCGATACTGATGTTCCCGGGCACCGCCGAAATAGACAGAGCCGAGCCGAGTGTACTGTGCACTCGGCTAGGCTCGGGCACGCTTAGCTCCACCCGCAGCCACGCGAGAGGAGCAGAGAAATGCCGAGCGCCGCAGCCTAGAGCCGAGCCGAGTCGAGTGCACTGCGCACTCTTCTAGGCTCAGCCATGCTCGGCTCCGCCCGCAGCCAAGTGAGAGGAGCCGAACACACAGGAAATCCGGCTTCTCTCGGCCAAGGCGCTAAAAACAAACACGTCTGCAACCCCGGGCAAGTTGCGGATGGACTCGCCGCAGACGGACACACACAAGGATGGACACAGCCGCAGACGGACAGCTACAAGACGGACACCCACAAGGCTGGACGGACCCCGCGCAAGGCCGCAGACGGACGCCGGACAAGGCCGCCGATGGACGCAGGGCAGAAATATAAGTTTTTTTTTTTTTGCCTTAATCTACCTTTCTAAGTTTGGGGTGCGCGTTTTACACCGGCGCGCGGTATACCCCGATAAATACGGTAAGTTAATCATTTATGTAATAAAGCTGTCCAGAAATGACTAAACCAGTGCTAAAGACAATTTACACTTATAGTAAATGGCAGCCAGTTTAGTATTCTTTTCACAGTGTATTTAGGGGGAACTGCAGCCTCATTTTATGATTCTGTGCCCTACTCACATGCTTCACAGTGTGTGCCAATGAAAAATACTGTGTTGCCCATTGCAACCATTCTTCTTGTACAGGCAACACACAGGCCCGCCGGGCCCCGGGACACAGTGTCATCTTAAGAGCATTATAGGCCCCCTGGCAATACAGTGCACTGGGGCCCTGTCTACACAATCACGCACAATGGCTACGTTTGATTGACATAGTGGCTGCGGTTGAAGTCACTGACAATAGAGGAGGGGGGGGCACGAGCGAAGCCCTCTAGCTTGGTGGCAGCATCCTTGCTTCTAGTGATATGGGAGCTGGGGCCTTCTTGGGTCACATGATTTGCTGTGCATAGGTCTACTCTAATGCTGCATACACAGGATCAGAAATTCAGACAAGAAAACCGTGGATTTTTTCTGACGGAATGTTGGCTCAAACTTATGTTGCATACACACGGTCACACAAATCTTGTTGGAAATTCCTACTGTCAAGAACGCGGGTGACAATGTACAAGGTGTATGACGAGGCAAGATCAATGAAGTTCAATAGGCAGTTTGGCTCTTCTGCTTGATTCTGAGCATGCATGTTTTTTTGCGCATCGGAAATTGCATACAGACCAGCGGACTTTCAGTCGGAAAAATAGAGAACCTGCTCTCAATCTTTTGTTGGCGGAAATTACGACAGCAAAAGTACGATGGAGCACAGGGTCAGAATTTCCGACCAAAAGCTCAAATCAGACTTTTCTTGTCAGAATTTCCGCAGCAACATCCTTGCCTCTAGTGACGTGGGAGCTGGTGCCACCTTGGACCCCACGGTCAGTTATGCATGGGTCATCTGGGGGCTTTCACAACAGGGGTGTGAACAAAGCTCTCTAACTTAACAACAGCATCTTTGCTTTTAGTGACATGGGAACTGGTGCCATCTTTGGCTACATTATCAGCTGTGCATGGGTCTTCTCTGAGGGTTTTAATAGCAGGAGTGTAAACAAAGTTCTCTAACTTGGTAGCACCATCCTTGCTTTTAGTGACGTGGGAACTGGTGCCATCTTGGGCCTCATGATCAACTTTGCATAGGTGTACTTTGAGGGTTTTCATAGCAGGGGTGCGGGGGAAGCTCTCTAACTTAGCGACAGCATCCTTGCTTCTAGTGACATGGGAGCTGGTGCCATCTTGGGCCACAGGATCAGCTGTGCATGGGTCTTCTCTGAGGGTTTTTTATAGCATCGGTGTGAGAAAAACCCTCTAACTTGGCAGCAGCATTCTTGCCTCTAGTGATGTGGGAGCTGGTGCCACCTTGGACCCCGTGGTCAGTTATGCTTGGGTCTTCCCTGGGGGGTTTCACAGTAGGGGTGTGAACAAAGCTCTCTAAGTTGGCAACAGCATCCTTGCTGATAGTGACATGGGAGCTGGTGCCATCTTAGGCCACATGATCAGCTGTGCATGGGTGTTCTCGGAGGGTTTTCATAGCAGGGGTGTGAACAAAGTTCTCTAACTTGGTAGCATCCTTGCTTCTATTGACATGGGAGCTGGTGCCATCGTGGGCCACGCGATCAGCTGTGCATGAGTATTCTCTGAGGGTTTAGTAGCAGGGGTGCAAGTGAAGCTCTAACTTTAACTAACTTTAGTGTTTAGTGGCGTGGGAACTGGTGCCATCATGGGCCTCATGATCAACTTTGCATGGGTATACTTTGAGGGTTTTCATAGCAGAGGTGTGGGTGAAGCTCTCTAACTTGACGGCAGCATCCTTGCTTTTAGTGGCGTGGGAACTGGTGCCATCTTGGGCCTCATGATCAACTTTGCATGGGTCTACTTTGAGGGTTTTCATAGCAGGGGTGCGGGTGAAGCCCTCTAACTTGACAGCAGCATCCTTGCTTCTAGTGACATGGAAGCTGGTGCCATCTTGGGCCTCATGATCAACTTTGCATGGGTCTACTTTGGGGGTTTTCATAGCAGGGGTGCGGGTGAAGCCCTCTAACTTGACAGCAGCATCCTTGCTTCTAGTGACATGGGAGCTGGTGCCATCTTGTGCTACAGGATCAGCTGTGCATGGATCTCCTCTGAAAGTTTTCTTAGTCATCATCATGGTTGTGCGGAAGCAGTCAGGAGGGAGGATCCCAGTATACTGTAGAGCCCAGAGTGGGTATGGTTTTAGTGGCAGCATGCTTGACTACAGGAGTGGCAGCAGAAGCTGAGTGGGATCCAACCCCCCTTCCTGGCTTACAAGTACTTAGATGTGCTGGCTGCATTTGTTTTATTTTTTCCAGTCTTTCTTAATCTATTTTGACCAGATGATCCTGTCATTAACTCAGTGACTGTACCGTACCTATGGAGAAGCAACGTTGTCACCCTAGGACAGGACTATAAAGTACCTCCCCCTGTCCTCTATAAGGTCTTCTGTAGCCCACAGAGAGAACAAGGAACTATGCTAACTAATAGCAGTCTGCACAAGCTGACAGTGTGGAGGTTATTAGCTTGCATATGTAGCGCCCCTTACTTTCAGTACAGGCACTACGCTAAAGTTAGCGGGTGAATGGGAGAGTTACTTTTCTCCCATTCCTAATTTGTCAAATTGCAGGCTGCCGCTATTTCAGAAATGTCCTGTAGGCCGGTCTGTGGCCCCGAGGTGTGATTACACCCCTGGGCGACAGTTGGCGCTAGAGGGGTTCTGACGGAGCCGCTTTTTCCCAGCAGCCAATTAGAGGAGTTCTTCCCTCGCTGGGCATGCTGGGGAGTGGTATATATGTGGCAAGTGCCGCGAGTTCTGGGTCGGTGGTCAGTTCCTCTTCTCTGCACGGGGTCCACGTTCCAGGTGCGGCATCCACCTTCAGGGTCCGTGCATCCACGGACCCCGTTCGCATTGCCCACCTGGCCAGAACCACCTATTCCATGGAGACCCATTCAGATGTCGATGGGGGCCCCAGTGACTTACTGGGTCCCCAACCTTACTGAGAAGATCCCAGGCTGTGTGTCGTTCGGTGGGGGATCGGCTTGAGGAGAACCTGGAGGCAGGTTGTCCAAAAGGGCTTGAACGAACCATCGGGGATCTGGTTACTGGAACCCTTTCATTGCATTTACTGGGAGGATTCGCTCAATCCGAATTGTTCTCTTGAGCACTGAAGTACTAAGCCTGTGGCAGAGGCCTGAGCCAGGTCTGTAATAGCGACCTGTTCCTCCCAGCAATTTAAAAAGTGACATTCCGGCTGCCAGGCTTATAACAGGAGTCTGTCAGGAGGCACTTCACCCAGTCTAAGGCCCCATACACACGAGCAGACAGATTTGTTCAAATCGGTCGGACAGACCGATTTGAACAAATCTGTCTGCTGGGGACGTATTGGTTTGATAGTGTACACACGATCAAACCGAAATTCCCGCCGGCAGACGGCGTGCTGACGTGGCGGTGACGTTGACGCCGCCACATCACCACATCAGGAAGTAAAACACTTCCGCGCATGCGTCGAAACCATTCGACGCGTGTGCGAGAAGACATGTCTGCTGGTTAGCGTACTAACCAGCAGACATGTCGGGCGGACGGGTTCCCAGCCGACAGATTTGAAAGCATGCTTTCAAATCTGTCGGCTGGCCAAATCCGTCAGCTCGCCCGTACACACGATCGAATCTGTCTGCTGGGACGGTCTCCAGACCGTTTCCAGCAGACAGATTTGATCATGTGTACGCGGCCTAATGGGAGTGGCGACGAACTGAATCTAATACTACTGAGAGCGAGACTGCTCTACTTCATATCCAGGCCTGATACCGCACTGTTCTCTATTGCTTCATCAACCTTTCCTATCCCCTGTTGATGTTGGCCGTTGTTGGGCCCTGGAATAAATTTGAAATTGCCCCAGCCCCTGTTCAAATCTAATCTGGGGACAAAACTGGGGACAGACTTGGCCCGGGGACAGTGTCTTCAATCTGGGGACTGTCCCCTAAAATCGGGGATGTCTGGTCACCCTATGCTACACATGATTTCTGGCAGGGTCAACAGGTATTTTTGTGATGCCTTGTACACACGATCACTTTTTGTGATGAAAAAAATTAAATTTTTCTTCATGAAAAAAAATTAAATTTTTCAAACTTCATTTTCAAAAATGACGTTGCGTACACACCATCATTTTTGGAAAATGATGAACAAAGTGATGGCACTCTAAAGGGGAAGTTCTATTTGCCTTGAGGCTGCTTTTAGCTGATTCCGTGTTAGTAAAAGACGATTCCGGCTTTTTTGTCTGTTAACCCCCGTACACACGGCAGAGAACCTCGACGGGCGGAACACATCGTTCCGCCCGTCGAGGTTTTCTGCCGGCCGTCAGAATCGGCGACCCGCCCGTCGGGAAAGGCAACCAGCCATTCATCCCGATGGGCCGTCGAGCAAATAGAGAACCTGTTCTCTATTTGCTCGACGGGTTTCCCAACGGGCGGAGCTCGCTGAGAGCGTACACACGGCCGAGGTTCTCGGCAGAATGCGGCTCCCAGCGAGGTTCTCGCTGGTTTCTGCCGAGAACCTCGGCCGTGTGTACGGGCTTTACAGTGTGATGAATGTGCTTACTCCATTATGAATGGTAGTTTTACCTTCCGTCTCCTAACTTGCTTCTGGGCATGTGCGGGTTTAAAACGTAATTTTTTACGTTGTTTTGCCCACACACGATCATTTTTTATGACATAAAAAATGACATTTTGAAAAATGACATAAAAAATTCGAGCATGTTTGAATTTTTTTTTTGGTCATTTTTCAGAAGACATAAAATGAAATTTTGCCCACACACGATCATTTTAAATGACATTTTTAAAAATGTCATTTTTTTTTCATCACAAAAAGTGATCGTGTGTACGCGGCATTACACTTGTCAGATATAACAAAACACTTTCAGTGGTATAATCACCAGACCAAAACAAAGATGTACACACTTTTCAAATTCTGATTGATTGCAATAGGCAACACAGACAGTTGTGATGGATCTGGGCCCACAATCCTATGTGTAATCTCCATTGCCTCGTACGCCCATCTGGTAATAAACAATCTTAAAAGACAGACAAAGCAAAATACAAACATTGGCGTATGGGAGAGCCATTTATAACTTCTCTTAATAAAACTGGAAATGTTTTCTCGGGTTCACATGACCAAACAGAGATATTTTTAGAAAGATGTGCTCATTGAGTAGCCCCACTGTACAAATACTGACCGAATACCACACACACTCTCCACACACAATCAAAGTAAATCCCTTATAGATTTCCGTATTTTTAGTGGGAAAATAATTTTAAGGTCCCGGCAGTGCTATGAACTGAGTGCAACCAATTATTAAACAAATATTTTTCCATTACTGTAAGCTAAACATAATACAGAGAAGATACTCATTTAAAAAGATGGCCTTGGATAATCTAAAATGCACCATGTTTAAATAATAAGGCCCGGATTCACATATTTATGCCCCCGTAGCGTATGTTCTTTCGGCGCTGCGCAGAGAGGCAAGCATGGAATTCACAAAGCCATACTCCCAATGTTGCACCAGCGTGGCGTATATTTAGTCGGCGTAAGCCTGTGTAGATGGAAGTGGGCGTGAGCCATGCTATGAGGCACGAGTCGTGACCCAATGCAAATAATGGGCCGAGTGCCAGACAAGTACTTAAAACGAATGGCGCATGTGCCGTCCCGTGGACGTATCCCAGTGGGCATGCTCACAATCACGTTGAAACAACTGCCTCTGTCGTGAACGTAACCTATGCCCAGCCCTATTCACGTAGTACGTAAACTATGTAAAATTCAACGGCATTCGTTCCCTGGTCCATACCTTTGCACGCGTTGCGCCTCCAATATGGGGAATAACTTTACGCCGAACGTACGACTTACACAAACCGCGTATATTATGCGCTGGGCGCAAGTACGTTTGTGAATCACCGTATTTGCCTCATTTGCATATTTGAATCGAAAATCAATGGGAGCGCCACATGCGTCCAGCGTAAATATGCGCCCACTATACGCCAGCGTAGGAAAGTTACGTCGGGCGGCTGAAGCCTATTTTTCGACGTATCTTGGTTTGTGGGTCGGCGCATAGATACGACGGCGCACATTTGTACTTACGTCGGCGTATCTGGCGATACGTTGGCGTTAGTGCTTTGTGTATCCGGGCCTATCTCGTTTCCCTTAACTATAATTACAAAGCAGATCTGTTAGTGGTTGCTTCAGTTATTACTTGTATTCTCCGGGAAGGAGTGGATTCTGCAGCTGCCATATTTTAGTAGCCCTGACTGCAAAAAAGAATACGTCCTTGAGTCATCTTTTACTGTAACCCCCCCCCCCCCCATAGGTCCAGGGAGACTTCAGCTATAGGAGTTTTTTTTGCTATAGGAAATATAGGAGTTTCAACTTGATAAGCAAATAATCCATTCATTTAGTGCAGTAATCTCCAAACTGCGGCCCGGGGGCTGGATGTGGCCCCTTACCTACCTAGATCCAGCCCTTGGGACACTATTACTCCCAGTAAAACCAACGATGGGGCACAATTCCTCCCACTGACACCGATGAGGGGGCATGGTATACCGCCATTGACACCAGGGCATTTTCCACCAACATTGACAGACCGCCCCCCTCCCCCAAAGCTTGAACAACAGTAAACTGGCCATTTGTTTAGAAAGTTTGGAGAGCCCTGGTTTAGTCAATAAAGTGAAGCTTTGTCTACTTCAAGCAGGGGAGCACAACTTTTTGAAGAGCGAGGGCCACATAAGCAACTTGGTAACTGGTCGCGGGCGCAATAAGAGGAGCAGACGGAACACAGAATCCGTGTCCGCTCTGTATATGCAGAGCTGACACAGACACAGCCAACTCTACTCTGTGGGCCCTCCCATCTGATCCAACCAATCCCAGACAGATCCCCTTCTGTTTTTTTTTTTGTGGTGGATTGGATTGGAGGTAGGTGGGTACAAATGGACACACGTTCGTTTCCATCCATCTGTGTGGGTTGTACCAATCATGTGAAATGGGTCAAAGGCTGCTTTCACACGGGTCAGGAACCTGCGATCTCGGCTTGTAAACCTGCTCTCCCAAAGCAGGAGGTCACGGGCCACATCAGAGGGCTCCACGGACCCCAAACGGCCCCCGGGACGCTGGTTGGGCACCCCTGACTTAAAGCATCCAATCTTGTGCAAGCAAACATTTTACGTGCATGTTTTTTTTTAATTTAAAGCTGTGTGTATTTTAACTTGAATCTCAGTCTACTTTGTGTATTTCTTCCAGATCTGTGTTTTAACCAATGAAGGACCGGAAGAATTTCCCCCCTTAATGACCAGGCCATTTTTTGCAATACGACACTATGTCGCTTTAACTAACAAGCGCGACGTGGTACCCAAACAATATTGATGTCCATTTTTTCCCATAAATAGAGCTTTCTTTTGGTGGTATTTGATCACCTCTGCGTTTTTTCTTTTTTGCGCTATAAACAAAAAAAAAGCGCCAATTTTGAAAAAAATTATATTTTTTACTTTTTGCTATAATAAATAGCCCCCCAAAAAAGTAAAAAAAAATAGTTTCTTCCTCAGTTTATGCCAATATGTATTCTGCCAAATATTTTTGATAAAAAAAATCGAAATAAGAGTGTATTAATTGGTTTGCGCAAAAGTTATAGCATCTACAAACTATGGGATAGATTTATGGAATTTTTATAATTATAATTTTTTTTTACTAGTAATGGTGGTGATCTGTGTTTTTTAGCAGGACAGATTGGACACTTTTGATTTTTTTTTTGGGGGGGACCATTGACATTTATACAGCGATTAGAGCTAAAAACAGTCACTGATTACTTTATAAATGTCACTGGCAGGGAACGGGTTGACACTAGGGAGCGATCAAGGGGTTAAATGTGTTCCCTGTATGGGGGCTGGGCTAACTGGAGGAGGAGAGAGATTGCTGTTTCTAATCACTAGGAACAGCAGATCAGTCTATCCTCCCCTGTCAGAATGGGGATCTGTTTGTTTACACTGACTGATCCCTGTTCTGCCTGTCTCTGGAGCGATGGCTGGATGCGCGCACCCACAAATCACTGTGTATGCGCCCGACCTACAATGATGGCGATTCGCGCATGGGAGCCAACTTGCCTTGATCCAAAGCACCTAGTGTGATTTCTGTGTGCTCTGTCGTTCCTCTGCTGTCTACATGAGTCACTTCTGACATTACTTGACAATTAGACATCAGGCAATCCCGGGAGATGACTCCCCTCCCTCTAGCTTGCAGCAGGTGATTGAGAGCCTCAACTATGCATGTTTCCCTATGGTCATTCCATCCATTTAGATCCCAGGTTACACTCAGCGTCATTCTCTATACTGTGCAGTTTGTTATATTAAAGTGATTGTAAGGGTTAGTTTTATTTATTTTTAAATAACAAACATGTCATACTTACCTCCACTGTGCAGCTCGTGTTGCACAGAGTGGCCCTGAACCTCGTCTTCTGGGGTCCCCCGGCGGCTCCTCCCCCACATCAGAAAACCCCCCTAGGAGAAGTGCTCTCCCGGGGTGTTACCTTGTGGGCGCGCTTCCGAGTCCAGCATTTGCATCTATAGACACAAATACCGGTCTAGGCCCCGCCCCCGGCACTCACGTCATTGTATTTCATTGACAGCAGCCGGAGCCAATGGCTGCGCTGCTATCAATCTATCCATACCAGAGCTGTGACCCATTGGGGAGAGGACAAGAGCGTCTCTGCCGTCAGAAATACGGGGCTCAGGTAAGCAAAACGGAAAGGCTGGGGGGCCGGTCACAGCCAGGTGTTTTTTCACCTTAATGCATAGGATGCATTAAGGTAAAAAAAAACACGAGGGTTGCCCCCTGCCTTATGGAGATCAGAAATGCTGGTAAAATGTGTGCTTTTGACGTCTGTAGAGAAGAGAAGGCACCAGATAAACAGCTACAACTTATGTAGAAGGATTTGTATCATCTCTGGGTATCACCTGAGGCCAGTCATGTCAGTGGGTATATGAAAGGGTTTACAACCATTCAATGAGCAGAATTATACTACTTTTATAACTATACTTTCAAACATGATTTATGTGTCTTGGAAAATCCAATGTTATTGGTGTAAAAATCCATCAACTGGATTATACATGGCTACTGCTATCACATTCAGCTAGATACTGCATGTCGAAGTTCCTCCGTATTGATTGAAGGATGTGTGTAGGTGGGGGGGCTGACTGGTGATATGAGTTTCCGTACTTTGCCCATTTTCAGAGCACTTTTTACTGTTTTATTGAAGAAACCTGTATGACTAAATTAGGTAAAAGGCAATAAACTCGGCATGTTTTAGATTGTTGAAGAAAACTAAACACACAAAGGCAGGAGTGAAATATCTGCTGATATCATCCCTGGTTGCATAACACAGGACTCCATGCTGGCCACGAGACCACAGTTACCCCAAACTTTATTTTAAAAAAAAAATGGCAGCCCCTGTTGTTTAATAAGTCTGTGCTTTTAACCACTTCAGCCCCGGACCATTTTGCTGGTCAATGACCGGGCCACTTTTTGCGATTCGGCACTGCGTCGCTTTAACATACAATTGCGCGGTCGTGCGACGTGGCTCCCAAAACATCCTTTTTTTCCCCACAAATAGAGCTTTCTTTTGGTGGTATTTGATCATCTCTGCGGTTTTTATTTTTTACGCTATAAACAAAATAGAGCGACAATTTTGAAAAAAAAAGAATATTTTTTACTTTTTGCTATAATAAATATCCCCCAAAAATATATAAAAAAACATTTTTTTTCCCCAGTTTAGGCCGATACGTATTCTTCTACCTATTTTTTGTAAAGAAAATTGCAATAAGCGTTTATTGATTGGTTAGCACAAAAGTTATAGCGTCTACAAAATGGGGGATAGTTTTATGGCATTTTTATAAAAAAAATGTTTTACTAGTAATGGCAGCGATCTGTGATTTTTGTCAGTACTGCGGCCTTATGGCGGACACTTCGGACACTTTTGACACATTTTTGGGACCATTGGTATTTTTATAGCGATCAGTGCTATAAAAATGCACTGATTACAATAAAAAATGTCACTGGAAATGAGGTGGCGAGGAAGGGGTTAATTATGTTCCCTAGGTGTGTTCTAACTGAAGGGGGGTGGGACTGACTAGGGGAAATGACAGATCGCTGTTCATACATTGTATGAACATGCGATCAGTCATTTCGCCCCATGACAGGACCGGGAGCTGTGTGTTTACACACACAGCTCCCGGTTCTCACTCTGTAACAAGTGATTGCGGGTGCCCGGTGATGATTGCGCCCACCGGGCATGCGCGTTGGCTTCAGGGGCGAGCAGGCCCTAGTGGCTGAAATGCAAAATTACGTTATATTACGGTATTTCGCGCAGCCGAGCCGACCTGCCGCCGTAAAACTGCGACGGCTGGTCGGCTAGTGGTTAATAAATATGAAAATGATATACCAATCAGTTTTATATGAAATTAACTTTCAGTTTAAAGTGGAAATAAAGTTCAGCTGTAAGAAACCGCGAGCAGGCAGGTTTTTTATGTCACTACTGCAATAAAATGCCCCTACGTGCCCGCTTGCTGTCTTCTCTGGTGCTGTAAACTCAGCTGCGCATGCGCATGTCAGCTTACAGCATTTGGCCAGTCTCTGAGTGATAAAATGATGGATTTCTGCACATGTGCAGGAGTGACGTGAGCCAATGAAGAGGCCCAAAGATGCCAGCGAGGGACTATTTGACAGGTGAGTATTAACCCTTACATTGTGCTTTAAATGAGCCAAATACATGTCATTGACATCCAAACTGAAAGTGTTAAAGTGTGAAATGCAAATTGAAGCAGTACACCACTGCTAAATTGTCCAGATATAACATTATTCCAATAAAAGTCAGAAGAACACTGCAAAAATGCCCCTTTCATCAGGGCTTAATTAAATACTATGGCCCTGATTCACAGACATCGGCGCACATTTATGCCGCCGTAGCGTATCTCTTTTACGCTACGCCGGCGCAGCGTGGAGAGGCAAGCATGGAATTTCTAAAGCAAATGCTCCCAACTCTGCGCCGGCGTAGCGTATATTCGTAGGCGTAAGCCAGCGTAAGTGGAAGTAGGTGGAAGTGGGCGTGATCCATGCTAATGAAGCGTGACCCCATGCAAATGATGTGCCGGGCGCCAGACAAGTACTTAAAATGAACTGCGCATGCGTCAGGACATGGTTGTATCCCCGTGCGCATGCGTACAACCACGTCGGCACAACTGCCTAAGATACGCCGGATCACTGTGTACGCCGTGAATGTAACCTACGCCCAGCCAGACCCACGTCGGCCCATATTCACAGACGTCCAACGTACAATACGTAGGCTTGTGTTCCCTGGTCCATACCTTTGCATGGGTTGCGCCTCATCTATGGGGAATAACTTTACGCCGAACGTAAAACTTACGCAAACCGCATAAATCATGCACCGGGCACAAGTACGTTCATGAATCGGCGTATCTCCCTCATTTGCATATATGAATAGAAAATCAATGGGAGCGCCACATGCGTCCAGCGTAAATATGCACCCACTCTACGCCGGCGTAGGCAAGTTACGTCGGTGGGATGAAGTCAGTTTTTAGGCGTATCTAAGTTTGTGGGTACGGCCCACAGATACGACGGCGCATATTTGTACTTACGCGGCGTATCTGGAGATACGTCAGCGTAAGTGCTTTGTCAATCCGGGCCAATGAGAATGAACTAGAAGGAACTGAAGCTTAAACAAACTTAAACAAACTTTTTATGAAAGAGAGAAAGGAGTCACCGCTCCAGGTGGGATCACTAAATGGTTACAGGTGGTGCAGGATACCGAGGGTGCTGGCGGTGCACTAAGCAAAATGAAGACAAAGAAAAATGGATAGCCGCACTCCAAAACCTGATGGGTGGTCTTTTATTCAATAGACAGCATGTACAAAAATAGGGTCACAGCAGTAGAAACAAGGAACAGCCGACGCGTTTCGCACTGGATCAGTGCTTATTCATGGCTAATGAAGCATTAAAACTGTTAGGTATATATAGAACATAGGGTGAACATGTGACCAATCTCAATTAATTGCCCGGGAGGAGCCTATGATATTAGGACAACCCCTGATGCCAATGAGATAGTCACATTACACCTGTGCACACCAAAGCAAGAAAAAACAAACAAATACACACAAATGTGAAACCAATAATCAAAATGTATAAATAATAGCACATTATAAACATAATGCACATATAAAATACTGTACATGTGGTACATACATAGTACTACAGTGACACAAAATGGTAAAACATGAGGCAATGATGAATGAAATAAAATAAAAGCTTAAAGACGATGCAATTCAAACCACAATAGGCTGTAAAAAGAGCATAAGATAAACTATGCAAATGAAATGTATAATGGTGATGGAACAAATAAATATGAATAAAAGTGAAAAATGAATGTGAATATGTGTGTCGATATGAATGAAAACATATGTAATGAAATGAAGCACTAGATCTATCTAACAACTTGGTAAATGGCAGAAAGAATCGATCTATGTGTGTATTGGAGATGGATTCATCCATTATGGTGACGTGCATATAGACATAATTGAGAATGTGGATGTAAAGGGTTACCCGAGATTAAATGACAACAATCGGGAAAAATGCACCCATAAATACATCCAATCATAAAAAATATATTCATACATAAAAGAAAAGAGTGGCAAATTGTGTCAAAGCATGTAAACACATCGTAGCCAAATATGAAAAGTGTGAAAAAGGTGAATGAAAGTGAAATGGAAATAATTAATAATGGGCGTCACCGAAGTGAGAGACCAAAACATAATGTGATCAAAGGTGTCAGCAAATGTGAAAAACTTCCGTGTAGGGAGGCTGGTATATGTATTCTAAAACATTTGGGTCAAGGCAAAAGAGAAAGGTAAAAAGGTTCTCAATATGAGAATGTAATGTAAACAAAGTCCAAAGCTGGCCCAATGAAATAGTGAATTTTTAATTTTATATATAGAATGATAATAATGTCTGCTGAAAGTAAAAGGACCCATTGGCTATAACAGCAGAATGATGTATATAAAAAAATTATATATAATATATATATAAAATACACCTATATAGAAAATGAAGGAAGTTAATTAAAAAGTTGTCTTCTATGGGTGGAATGCAACCCGATCACACGGATATCTCGGACCTTATTTTGCATTTTTTACTGTTTCTTTTTTACTTAGTATTAGTTGTATCCATATGCATGCACATCGATGTTCTATATGTACTATCTCCACAAACACCTAGTTTTGTGTGCGTTGGTTTACAATTAATTCCTGTGCATTATACACCTCTCCAAACAATGTTAGGGATCATATGTAGCCATGTACATTTTTCTACCTCCAACATAACATATATATGTATACACGCCTACATATGTATATATTTATATAATTTTTGGGAGCATCCTTCCGCACTAATGGAACACAATATACTGGCTTTCAGTTAACCAGCTCTATTTTCAGCCTAATTAAGTTCTTTCGGATGCACGCTCTAGATCCCTATACATGTGTTTGTCATAGGTTAATTTTCATTCCACCCATAGAAGACAACTTTTTAATTAACTTCCTTCATTTTCTATATAGGTGTATTTTATATATATATTATATATAATTTTTTTATATACATCATTCTGCTGTTATAGCCAATGGGTCCTTTTACTTTCAGCAGACATTATTATCATTCTATATATAAAATTAAAAATTCACTATTTCATTGGGCCAGCTTTGGACTTTGTTTACATTACATTCTCATATTGAGAACCTTTTTACCTTTCTCTTTTGCCTTGACCCAAATGTTTTAGAATACATATACCAGCCTCCCTACACGGAAGTTTTTCACATTTGCTGACACCTTTGATCACATTATGTTTTGGTCTCTCACTTCGGTGACGCCCATTATTAATTATTTCCATTTCACTTTCATTCACCTTTTTCACACTTTTCATATTTGGCTACGATGTGTTTACATGCTTTGACACAATTTGCCACTCTTTTCTTTTATGTATGAATATATTTTTTATGATTGGATGTATTTATGGGTGCATTTTTCCCGATTGTTGTCATTTAATCTCGGGTAACCCTTTACATCCACATTCTCAATTATGTCTATATGCACGTCACCATAATGGATGAATCCATCTCCAATACACACATAGATCGATTCTTTCTGCCATTTACCAAGTTGTTAGATAGATCTAGTGCTTCATTTCATTACATATGTTTTCATTCATATCGACACACATATTCACATTCATTTTTCACTTTTATTCATATTTATTTGTTCCATCACCATTATACATTTCATTTGCATAGTTTATCTTATGCTCTTTTTACAGCCTATTGTGGTTTGAATTGCATCGTCTTTAAGCTTTTATTTTATTTCATTCATCATTGCCTCATGTTTTACCATTTTGTGTCACTGTAGTACTATGTATGTACCACATGTACAGTATTTTATATGTGCATTATGTTTATAATGTGCTATTATTTATACATTTTGATTATTGGTTTCACATTTGTGTGTATTTGTTTGTTTTTTCTTGCTTTGGTGTGCACAGGTGTAATGTGACTATCTCATTGGCATCAGGGGTTGTCCTAATATCATAGGCTCCTCCCGGGCAATTAATTGAGATTGGTCACATGTTCACCCTATGTTCTATATATACCTAACAGTTTTAATGCTTCATTAGCCATGAATAAGCACTGATCCAGTGCGAAACGCGTCGGCTGTTCCTTGTTTCTACTGCTGTGACCCTATTTTTGTACATGCTGTCTATTGAATAAAAGACCACCCATCAGGTTTTGGAGTGCGGCTATCCATTTTTCTTTGTCTTCAAACTTTTTATGAACAGCTTGCCTTTAATGTAAAAAAATAAACATTCTTATGCCTCATACACACGACCGTTTTTCGGGTTGTAAAAAATGACGTTTTTAATGGTCTAGAAAAAACGTTTTTTTCCAACCTAATCGTTAAAACGGCCTTGCCTACACATGATCGTGAAAAAAATTCTCTAGCAAAGCGAGTTGACGTACAACAACACGTACGACCAAACCAATCAATAGACGCTTATTGCGATTTTTTTTTTTTTTAACAAAAATATGTAGAAGAATACATATCGGCCTAAACTGAAAAGTTATTTTTATAATTTTTTGGGGGATATTTATAGCAAAAAGTTAAAAATATTACTTTTTTTTTCAAAATTGTCGCTCTATTTTTGTTTATAATAATAATAAAAACCGCAGAGGTGATCAAATACCACCAAAAGAAAGCTCTATTTGTGGGAAAAAAAGGAGGTCAATGTTGTTTGGGTACAGCTTCGCATAGCGTTCTCTGGAGGTACAGATCTAAGAAAAGCCCATCTGGGGGGGGGGCTTACAGAGGCGCGCAATTGTCAGTTAACCATTTGCCGACCGCCTCACGTAGATATACGTCACGGGCAGGCAAAGCATATTTATTATAGCAAAAAGTATAAAATATTGCTTTTTTTCCAAAATTGCCGCTCTATTTTTGTTTATAGCGCAAAAAAAAAAAAATTCAGAGGTGATCAAATACCACCAAAAGAAAACTCTATTTGTGGGAAAAAAAGAACACCAATTTTGTTTGGGAGCCACGTCGTACGACCGCGCAAGTGTCAGTTAAAGCGACACAGTACAGAATCGCAAAAAGTGGCCTGGTCATTTGGCAGCCAAATCCTCCGGGGCTGAAGTGGTTAAACACCTTTCCAAATGTATTTAGTTATTTAAGCTAATTGGCGCTGTCACTTTAAGAGATGTAGTGAAAGACGGCCGGAGTGACGCCGTTTCCCGATAGCGTTCCAGATCTGTCAACTTTTCACCCACAAAGTTTCTTGCTGGTTTCCCAACTTGTGATTCACCATCAGATGGTGTTTTCGATAAGTTTTCTTACTTTTGAGTTTCAGTTGCTGAGCAGTGCATGTTTGTGGGCAGAAGTTCATCGGCTGGTAATACTTGACTCAATTCTTAGTATCAGCGCTGTCTTCTGGGCAGCTGAAGAGGAAGTAGGCACAGAACCGTTTAAAACCGCGGTTTTGTCTTCAAAGTTTCCGGTGTTTAGTGCTTAACATCAAAGACTGAACATAAAACATACATTATTGCCCTTGTGTTAAACTTTGCCATTGTACACCGTTATAGTGATGAATTATACTGCCCTGCCATTTATACCCATGACTCATATCCATTTTGGATAAGAGTGGGGGAGTGTTTAACCCTATTAGGGTGTGTTTTTTTTTTTAAATGTGCGTCCTATTGGGGAGATTTCCCTTAAACTGGTTCTCAGGTGATATACAGATGAAATAAATTCTCCTACATAGGTTGTATCTGTTTATCTGCCGCCCTCTCCCCTCTACAGCCTTCAAAGTCCGGAATCTGTATAGCTTGTCTGAGATGTGAGGGAAAAAAGTGGGAGGAGCACTGAAGTCACACAATGCAAAGCTCAGTGAGAAGAGCTCTGAGAGATAATTGGAGAAAAGGGACAGAAAGGGACCCCCCCTCCCACTTTACACAGCACACAAGAACAGAGCCAAGGCTGTCAATCAGATGGAGCTCCCTCAACTGTCACCAAATTTTCTCTTGGTGTCAGGAAAACTTGTCAGATCTGATTCATGCTTGTAGCAGAGGAACAAAGCAGCAGACAGAAATTACACTTAGTGCTTTTAATTAAGATAAGTACACACTATAGAGCAGTGTTTCTCAACTCCAGTCCTCAAGACGACCCAACAGGTCATGTTTTCAGGCAGTGATTCGACGTATCTTAGGCAGTTGTTTCGACATGATTGTGAGCATGTGCACTGGGATACGTCCACGGGGTGGCACATGCGCCGTTCGTTTTAAGTACTTGTCTGGCACTTGGCCCATCATTTGCATGGGGTCACGCCTCATTAGCATGGCTCACGCCCACTTCCACCTACGCCGGCTTACGCCGACGAAATGTAACGTTGGGAGTATGGCTTTGTGAATTCCATGCTTGCCTCTCTGTGCAGTGCCGGCGTAGCGCAAAGAAGATACGCTACGGCGGCATAAATATGCGCCGATGTATGTGAATCCGTGCCTTAGTCTTTAGGAGGTTAAACTGACCTCATTTAGAAAACGTTCATCACTTTGATCTAAAAGAACCAAATGATAGTTTCTTTATCTCTTGTTATCTCTCGCTTGCCTGCTTTTTTTTTTGACAACTCTGCACTTGAATCGTGGAAATGCCAGATTAAAATTGCGAGGGGGGGGGGGGCATTTTTTAATGATTAATCATGCAGCTCTACTTCAGTTCCATTTTAAAGTTCAACTAAAGGCAATAATTATTTTTTGTTTTGGATAGACTGGAGAGGGGTTAGAACACCTATCAGTTTTTATTGGAGTCAGTGCCCCCACTCTGACTCACTCTTAGGCCCCATACACACGAGCAGACAGATTTGTTCAAATCGGTCGGACAGACCGATTTGAACAAATCTGTCTGCTGGGGACGTATTGGTTTGATCGTGTACACACGATCAAATCAAAATCCCCGCCGGCAGACGGCGCTGACGTGGCGGTGACGTTGACGCCGCCACGTCACCGCACCAGGAAGTAAAACACTTCCACGCATGCGTCGAAACCATTTGACGCATGTGCGAGAAGACATGTCTGCTGGTTAGCGTACTAACCAGCAGACATGTCGGGCGGACGGGTTCCCAGCCAACAGATTTGAAAGCATGCTTTCAAATCTGTCAGCTGGCCAAATTCGTCGGCTCGCCCATACACACGATTGAATCTGTCTGCTGGGAAGGTCGGGCCGACCGTTTCCAGCAGATAGATTTGATTGTGTGTACGCGGCCTTATTGTCCAGTTTACCGTTATTAAAAGTATTTATAAAAAACAAAAAATATTGGGTTATCCCCAGAAAAGGAAAAGGGGGTTATCTTCCAAGAGGGACACTAGTTTGGTGACCTGGGGGAGGGGGTCCCCAAGGGATTCCCTCTCACCTTCTGTTTTGGCTATAGGAACGGAAATGAAGGAAAATCTCCCCAATGGGACACATAGCAAAAAATAAACTGATAGGGGTTATAGTATAACCCTCCCTTACTCTATCCAAAATGAAAACGTTTCTATATTTCTACATTAACTTTGTTCTATAGGCACAACCGGAAGTGAAGATGCTCTTTAGATACACACTTTAAATATATTTAGATTGGGCATTTTATATTGCAAAGGCAGGCTTTACATTTGCATGCTAGTCTGTCTGCTCAGACTAGGTGCTCACGTACACAGCCACAAGTAGGCCGTACAGTGTGCAAGAGCACATAGAACCTGGGTAAAATCACCCCTGGGAGAGCAATTACAAGATATGTACAGTAAAACCTTGGTTTGAGAGTAACTTGGTTCAAGAGCGTTTTGTAAGACAAGCAAGCCTCCTTGAGGCCATCTCAAAAAGCCCTATATAAGCACAATACATCCTCTTGGTTGATTATTCTGTACAGGAATTTTAAGTTGTTCAGCGGAGATGCAGAGTGCATGTCTAATATACCGATCTGATAGTAACTTTTACAAACTGTATCTAAACCAGCCTCTCTCAAACACAGAGGAACCCTTTAAATAGGTCTCAGGGAACTCCTGCTAAAAATTACTAGCTCTTCAACTCTTGATACATTAGTGTGATGGTCAGTGGGAAGAATTACCCCCTTATGGATAGCTAAATATATCAATTTGTTAGTAGGAACCTTGAGAAGCAGAAATTGCTCTATGAACCCCTTTGTAAAAACTGAAGGAACTCCAGGGTTCCATGGAACCCCGATTGAGAAACCCTCATCTACTGATCTAATACTAACTTGTATATGAATCATAGTTACATAGTAGGCGAGGCTGAAACCACCACCTGTGGAAGGGAATTCCACATCCTTGCCACTCTTTCAGTAAAGAACCCTCTACTCAGTTTAAGGTTAAACCTATTTTCTTCTTATTTTAATGAGTGGCCCCGTGTCTCATTAAACTCCCTTCCACAGAAAAGTAATCCTTATTGTGGGGTCACCAGTATGGTATTTGTAAATTGAAATATCCCCTCTCAGTCTCTTCTCCAGAGAGAATAAGTTCAGTGCTCACAACCTTTCCTCATAACCAATATCCTCCAGATACTTTATTAGCTTTGTTGCCCTTCTCTATACTCGCTCCTTTTCCAGCACATCCTTCCTGAGGACTGGTGCCCAGAACTGGACAGCATACTCCAGTTGTGGCCAGACCAGAGTCTTGTAGTGTGGGAGAATTATCGTTTTATCTTTGGAGTCAATCCCCTTTTTAAGTGATGTTAATATTCGATTTGCTTTGTTAGGCTCAACAAAAGGCATGAAATGCAAAGCTGCTGCTATCTACTAGGACCCCCAGGATTTTTTCTATCCTAGATTCCCCCAGAGGTTCTCCCCAGTGAGTAGATTGCATTCATATTTTTGCCACCCAAATGCCTTATTTAAAATTTTCGCCTATTAAACCTAATTTGCCACCCCATTAATTTGTTTCTTCTTGCAAGGTTTCCACGTCCTGTGGAGAAGTTATTGCCCTCCTTAGCTTAGTATTGTCCACAAATACAGAGATTGAACCGTTTACCCCATCCTCCAGGTCGTTTTTAAACAAATTAAATAGGATTGGTCCCAGCACAGAACCCTGGGGGACCCCACTACCCACCCCTGACCATTTCAAGTACTCCCCATTTATAACCACCCTCTGAACTTGCCCTTGTAGCCAGTTTTCAATCCATGTGCTCAACTTATAGTCCATAATCATAATACCATAGAAGAAGAAAGTTATATGTAAAATCAAATATTAAAATCTAAAGTGATTGTAAACTCTTACATATGCCCAGTAAAGTTACTAGCCTAGGGTGATAGAGAGAACAAATCCTATATTAGTTGTACCTGTCCACCTGCACCCCTTTCATCTACATCTGTTTGAAGTGCTGAATTTTAAGGCTTGTCTGAGGGTTAACAAAAAAAAAATGGGACAAAGAGCTGAAGTTGTTGCAGAGCTCAGTAAGAAAAGCTCTGAAAACTGATTGGAAGGAAGGGACACCCCCCCCCCCCCCCACACACAGGCTGAGGCTGTCAATCAGCTGGGACTCCCTCCCATGTCACCATGTCAGAAGTGATTCATGTTGATAGAGGAACAGAGCAGCAGACAAAAGTGGCACTTTGTGCTCTTAATCTGGACACATACACACTAAAGGGAGATATGCTTTGTTCATATTTCATGTCTAAGGATTACAACCACTTTAACTTAAATATGCACGTACTGAACAGCAATTTACTGTCCCCTTGAATGAAGAAAAGTAATCAAAACACACACACAAGATATTCAAGAAAAACTGCTTTATTTAAAGCAGAGACTGAGATACAATAGAATCGCCCTGATACCAGGTATAAATTCCCCTGAGAACAATTTTATTCTCTTAAGATTTCAAAACAAATTCTAGAACAATAAAACCCCAGATACTGGAGCTGTGACATTAATAATGCAAGCGCGTTAAGATATATAAAGATTTGATATCTATAAAACAGCAATTTTTTTCTGATCCACAGAAAATAAAAATAATAATTCATTAGGTACATAAAACATTATCTCTCATTAGATACACAGTAAAAAACACTGCATCTTTAAATTTTATACAAACAGTGCCCATTATGGGCAATAATATAAAATCCCCAATTAAAAAATCACCACCTTGAAGCTGCATTAAAACTTTTCTTGAAGGTTCTAACAAGCAATAAGCCACAAGACAGTTCAGAAGACGGTCCAATCCAAAATCCTGAAAATATGGAGCAACACAAATGGCTCTTATGCCGCGTACACACGATCGGATTTTCCATTGGAAAAACCTTGGATGGTTTTTCCGACGGAATTCCGCTCAAGCTTGGCTTGCATACACATGGTCACACAAAAGTTCTCGGAACTTTTAGGCGCCAAGAACGCGGTGACGTACAACACTACAACGAGCCAAGAAAATGAAGTTCAATGCTTCTGAGCATGCGTCAGAATTGCTACAGACGATTGGATTTTTTTCCGTTGGAAAACTTGAGAACCAGGTCTCAATCTTTTGTTGGCATAAATTCTGCCAGCAAAAGTCCGATGGAGCATACAAACAGTCCGAATTTCCGTTCTAAAGCTCACATCAGACTTCTGCTGGTGGAATTTCTGATCATGTGTACGGGGCATCAGGGTTTGCCCAGACTTGCTTATGGGTAACAAGATCACTTCTCAGATCACGTGGTTAAACCATTCAAGTGCCGCAACATAAGTGACTTAGCATATCTCCAGAATACAATTGTGCAGTTAGACCAGGTGACCCAGAACTGAACGCCGTCATTTATTTAATGGCACAACACTGCTTAAAATAAGCAGCCTGGGCTGGTCTTGGAATAACTGTACTCTGCGACCTGCTGAAGTCTGTTTTTCCCAGAAGAAAAAATATTCTGCGGTAAGATGGAGGTTTTAAACAGCTTTTTAAAAAAGGTTTTGGCATAGGGAATTTTTTTTAGTTAGTTTTCAATAGTCAAAATTAATTTCAATGCCGAAATTAGTCCCAGATTATTTTACTAAACCTTATTCAGTCTTCACACTGTAAAGGGATGTTGCAAACATTTTTTTTTTTTGATTATTTTCAGGCCTCTGCATAGATTTTTTTAAAGGTTATAAAAATTAAGAAAACCATCAACAAAAAGAATTCTGCCCAAATTCGGCTTTTGTCTATTGTTGTGAATGCTGCATCCCATTTCAGTGTGGCAGCTTAAGGTGCTTTTAAGAGTCCAGCTCTTAGGTTACTATCAAAGTGCCTTAAAGATGTGCTTAACTGGTTTTCTGCCAGAGCAAACAATCAATAAATAAAAATGCATTGGCAGAAAAGAGTTAAATCACTATATATTCTCTAAAAATAAACAGGCATTAATAAGGCAGTGTAAGGTACAATGAGCAAGTGCGAAGTGCTGGAACCCGTAACAACCAATCAGAATTTGTCTCTTAACTGCCATGACTAGAAACTGGTTAGTTGCACTGGGTTATTGCCTGTTGCACATAGTCATTCCATTATTCACTGCTTCATTAAGTGATTAATATATCACCATATTAGGACAGGTGCTCTAAGACAATAAAATTCTATTTGGTGAAGACAAACAGGGGGAAGGCGGGGGGTCTTCATTTGGACCTAAATCCGGAGCCTAAAATATAGAAGGGAGACATCCCCTAGGGTAAGACAAATACAATTTTCCCAGAACCGTAGACTGGACCTTTGACATCCAGATCCATAAAATATTAGCACCAATTGTGAAAAATCTTGTCACCAGAATGTACAAAAGAGAAAAAGTACCAAACATTTTTCAGTAGCCAAGCAATCAATCTACACAAATATTGCATGATAACCAAGGTGCCTACTTGGGACTTTGGATGGATTGGTGATTTAAAATGTACTCTACTTTTGGGAAAATTTAGGTAGATAAGCTATTAGGTAGCTCACGAGAAGCAACATTTATAGAGGCAGGACGTCCGGCTTACATTCTATAAGAATTGCAGACACTGCTAAGCATTTAAAAAGTCTATAAGTCTTTGATGGAGCGAGCTGACATACACAAACTGAGCATGTCAATCTTCAGGCTCTCTTCCAGAAAGTCCCCATGGCTCTCAATCACATGAGGAGGTGCCAAAAAATTCTTCAGAGATAAGATGTCACTGTCTGCTCAGGCAGAGACAGTTAACTGGCCGCACAGCAGCCTATGAAACGAAAACACTGTGCGTTCCATGCACAGCACCAGAAACTGGCGACGTTCACAGCAAGGACGACATACTGGTCCCACAAGCCCTTCGGATACCAGGGAAACTTGGGACGAGGTTGAAGAAGATTAGAAGTCTTCTAATAGGCATAGGTTTTGGGGCACCAGGGAGTATCTGGATATAGAAGACAGTGGACAGAGCGAAACCTACGAAAAAAAATAAAAATGTTATTTGGAGACTTGAATATTTTATTAACAAGAGTCAGACTTTAAAGAAAGGCCAAGCACTTCTTGGCAGACAAAGAAAACAATGGATCCTTACCTTGATGGATCTTCCTCAACTGAAAAGACTCCTTTCATGAGGATTGCATTTCTCTTGTTTTCAAACATTCCGTAACTCAATGTCACCTGGGGGGGGGAAAAAAGCAAACAAATTCAGTATTTGTAAGACCTTATTTCTACATCTTTGACAGAAAATCTCCTAACACAGGGGTGTCCAACCTTTTGATTTCCCTGGGCCACATGGGAAGAGGAATTGTCTTGGGCCACAAAATGTAAATGCATTTTTACAAAAATCCTTCACCAAAAAATCAACATTTATAATTTTGGGTTGGGCTGCCTTCATAGCCATCTTGGGCCACATGTGGCCCGTGAGCCACAGGTTGGACACCCCTGTTTTAAACTATTTCACCAATTTTGCTCTATTAGCATCATTGCAAAATGTTGACAGTCCCTCCTTTTAGAAAAAAAAGGTTGTTTACTGGATACTGATCTTACCTGATTTGGGATTTCAATTTGAGGAACTTGGTGCAGATTTTCCAGATGAGAATGGAAGAGGTTGCTTCGTATTAGCTTCACTCCAAGAACAGACTCAATGATATAACCGATGGTACAGTCATCGGGAAGTCGGATTTTCTCAGCTGTGTTCATGAAGTGTCCCCCACTGCCAAAGAAAAGCAAACTGTTAAAAACACTGTCAAAGCCAAGATTATTGATCATAATATCAACATGCTCCTCCACTGTTCAATGAGGTTGCCTTAGTGGCCAATAAGGGTGCTCTCATTGGATAGGGGAGATGACCTTGGTCATAAAGTCAGGTCCCAGCAATAAAGTAAAACTTAATCAAAATCGAGATCATAAAGAGCATTTTAAGGCTAGCCAAGTCATCAGTAGGTATCTAGTGGTGTCTTCTTAAGCAGGACATTTACTTAGAAATGCTGCAATATAAATGCCACATCCCAGAAATGACTTCTTGTAAGGCAGTAATGACTAAAGTTACCTAAAAATTTCCCATATGTATTCTAAACCAATTACCGGGAAACAGTTTCTAAATATAAAGACTCTTACCTTGCCCATGGGCTCATTTTCAGGGCCAATCCTCGGCTAATGCAGAACCCGGCTCCTCCAGTGGCAAACCAGAAGTTAACAGGACGCTGAGGAAAATAAAAATAAATAAGAACCATTAGAAAACTACTCAAACAAGATGGAAACGAGAACAAAATGGCAGTTTAGTTCCTCCCTGCTTAAGAGAACATCTAGGCATGCTTCTCCTACTTACCATTTTGCTTTCACTGATCCTCTCGGTTGCTTGGATGGGCCGATCTAAACTTGGCTTCCCAATATAGACATCATTTGTATGAGAATAACGTGACAACAGTTTAATTAGAGTCTTCACATTGACGTAATTGTCATCGTCCACATGGCAGAACCACCTAAAAAAAGAACAAGCAACATCATAAGTGTTTGGCCACACCATAGAATTCCCTACATTTTATTGCAGGTTTAAATGTACTTTGTATTATACAACTTAAATGATACTTACTTCATGTTGGACTCTATGAACTGGTCATACTCAACGGCCATTTTACAGGACAAGGCTTGGCGGCTGTGAGCAGCAGAGCAGTTTGTGCTGATGACATTATCTGTAGGGGATACAAAGAAACACGATCAGTATACCAAAGCCTAAAGTACATAACCACGCGCTACAAAGATTTTGAGTTTAATTTCAGCCCTTCCTGGCAATGGGTTAATACAGCTGCTGGGGTTGGCCGTATAAGGTTACAGCAGAGGATGCCATATAACACTGGGGGAAGCAGCAGATAGAACAAGCCATTGTCATTTTGCTGGGGGGAGGAGGACTGGCAACATACTAGCTTTGGGGGGAGTGAATACGTGAAAGGGTTAATTACTAGTCCCTCGCCACCCCTCCCTTTTTTAAAGGGATCTCTTCCCTATTGAATATGCACTTTCCCAGATCGGGCCACCTGTTACTGGCTGTGCTCTCTCAATAGACGCTGTATAAAGAGTCTGAATAGAAATCATTTACATGAGAAGTATCAAGGCTGTGACCCAGACTCAATGGGGGAATAGGAAAAAAAATATGCACGCTACATTAGCAAGAAACCCACCCCACTGCTGGTGTTCCACCCTTCCCTCTCCATAATGGTTTATTCCTAGCTACTGCTTAAAGCTTACTCCTTGTCAGTCTAGTTAAAAGGTCCCAACAATGGAAGAGACGGTAAAATACAGGACAAAGGACCTACAGCACACGGAGAACATCCTTTGTCAGGCCCATTCACTAACAAAGCTCCACGCTGCTTAACCAACTTGTCCTAACCCCACAGAACGGGGGCAAGCTTCAAATATGTTAACCAAATAAAAACGGCTTTAAGATGTTTGAGGTTCGAAAATCAAAAAGGAAATGTAATTATTGATCCCAAAACAAAGTTATTTAAATATCTTTAAGAGAACATTCAGAGGGGTCCTTTTTATTTCTGATTTTGTTTCATTTACCGTAATAGAAGCCCATGTTTATGTAGAAGCAAGCATCCCCCTAATGTATTGAATAGCTTGCTTCTACATACAATTAGAAAGTAAAAGTGGATTATACAACAAATAGGGGGGGATTTGAAGTTTGATCCTCACCTGTCTTTTTCTGTAGCTCTTCGTCCTCCCCATCCGTGAAGATGAAAGTCTGAAAGATACAAAGGAGATAAAAGGCACATTAGATTTCTGTGGTCAGGAATGCACCTGGGACCTTTATACAAATAGGATGCAAAAAAGCAGATGGTTAGAGGAGAGAGCTTATAATTTGCAGCTACCCTGATCAAATCAAAGACCGGCTCCTATTGTGGGCAGATTCTTGAAGAGCGACAGCTGTGTTGGTTAAAAAGTCTAAAGCCCTCCCTAAAGCCAGTAAATTGAGATGGTATCACAAGACCAGCATGTTGAAGGAAGCAAGAGTTAACTATGTTATATATTTTTGTATTTTTTTGATTGGCTGCTATTTCATTTTTTATTTTATTACAGGTACTTCTATAGCGCCATCAATTTATGCAATGCTTTACAAGCATATTGGACATTCACATTACCGTAGTTAAAAAGAGCTGAAAAACTCTGCTTATACTCGAGTATATACAGTATTTGTAAAAAAAAATCTTCCACGTAGCCCATATATTTATAAAACTTGCTACAAATGTTGCCTAAACTAATAATTGTACCCTTTTCATTTTTCTCCACTAAAATGACAGCACAGCAAAGGCAGCTACAATGTACAACTTGCACGTTCGAAAAAGATACAACAAAATCCCTACTGTTCTTTATATGCGACGCTTCTAATAACTGTGGCAAGAGCAGCTGTTCTCGCGGCACGAGTCTCGGTTGTGTTCAACCTGCCACATAGAGGGTGGTACAGAACCAGCCTTTACATCTGCCAGCACGGCTTCCAAATTCTATACTTTTGTTTTCCTTACTTAGTTCTATGTAACTAAATAGCACTGAAAACCATTGCGGCTCTTGGGCCCCGTAGGGCGGAGGGGCTACCTTTTCGTAAACCCTGCCCACTTTTACCTTCCCCACCTGCCTGGCCGCCGTCCCTTATTGATATAGCTAATGCTCGGCAGATGTCGACTGCCTTTGTGGTTTTGTCTGTTTTCTTTAAATTGTTGTGGGGAGACATTAAAAAAAAAATCTAAAAAATAAAAATCAGCACAAGCCTCAACAATTAGTTACTGAAGGGAAGAAGGAAAAAAAAGGATGGCGTGCCACCTGCCTGTTCTAGGTAAAAGAAAAAAAAACAAGACACAAAAGGAGCCATGAAAAGAAAGTAAAACACAGCAACAAAGAACAATTAAAGAGGAGGGAAGGAAGGCGAGATACCAAAGTGCAGTTGAAGTGGAAGCTCCGCTGTCAAACGTAATTTATGCCTGTGGTAGGCTTTCTTAAGAAGGGAAGAGGGGAAAAGTTGGGAGTCTGTTTCTCAACAATAGGGCTAAATGTTGCTGGCTAGCTTTACTCACTGAGCAATAGTTTAAGCTGAGACGTGTCCTGCTCATTAGCATACAGCTGGCCTGGTTAAGCTTGGTGAATTGAAAAGGAGAATAAAAGAAAATGATTGATGTGGCAGCCCCTTTTCTCTCTCCTGGGACTCAGAGGGGGTGACTGCCGAGGGGGCAGGGTGGGTTCATTTAATTTAAAAAACGTTCATTTTATAGAACAAATGACAGAATTGGTTGAAGATGGCTTTTCATTAAAGAAAATATGCCAGAAAACCACAATAAAGTAGCCCATAGTGGCCAAACCCAAATCTGCTAGTTCCTGTTCATTAGAAACATGGTTAGTAAAAACAAGGCAGGAGCCCAATTTCTTGGAGGATGCCTTCTGTGTCTTTGCCGTTGTTTGCAATACTCTGCAGGGCAGATTGTAAACTTGGTCCCAGCCTAGACTCACGCAGAGTCATGTCATCTATAGGACCAGAAAATAATTTGCTTCACGGTTATTATACCTTTCATCTCAGCAGGAGTCGGTTTTGGCACTAAAAATAGATAGCCAACTGTTTTTTTTTTTTTACAGGTCTGGCAAAGCAGTCGGATTCTGAGTCCCCATCCTCTCCCCCCCCCTTTGTCCTCCTCAAAGCTCGGAGACAATGGGATGATTCCTGGCTATAAAAGAAGAGTCTTTTCTCTATAGAGAGACAGGAAAGAAAACTCAGGCACCCCCCCTCGCTTTATTGGAAGTGTACTCCGGAAACTTGTAGCCTGCCTGCCTGCTCCTTGCTCCAAGGGAGGAAGGGACAGCCTGTTTAAAGCCCCAAGTGTCACCTCTTAGGAGATATCTGTGATCAGCAGGATCCTTGGCTCACACCCCTTCCTGCCAGGCCCAAGAAGTCCAGCCAGGAAATCCAATTAATCTCAAACAATTAACCTTTATCTGCTCTCCGGCTACTAGAAACATGGGTCAGACATTCCAGAAGCCTTTTGAAACAGTCTATATTTAACAAACTGCTAGATATGTCCGATGATATGCTGCAAGTACCCTACAATGAGCATTAAAAAAATAGAACTCAAAGGCCACTGAAATGGTAGACTATAAGGCCTTATTCAACCATTTTAATCCAGAGCAGGATTTGTCCAAACAGGGTTCCATGGAACCCTATGGTCCCTCCAGAGGTCGTTAGGGGGTTCCTTGAGCAATGAGCAATTTCTGCCTCTCAGATAAGTTCCCACTGATACTATTGATCTCTTTAGCTATTCATAATGCCTCGTACACACGGCCGGACTTTCCAAGAAAAAAAGTCCGGACGTCTTTTTTCCCTCCTTCGGAAAGTCCAGCCGTGTGTAGCCTCCACCAGACTTTTTTGTCGGAAGTCCGATAGACCTTAGATAGAGAACCTGTTATCTTTCTTTCTGTCGGACTTCCGACTGACTTTTGCACGGTCAAAAGTCCAACCGTGTGTACAAGGCATTAGTGGGCCATTCTTCAGTGTCCACAAGATGTTAATAGTCATTTTTGGCAAGGGTTCTCCGAGCCTAGGAAGTTGTTTCAAGGGTTTTTCTGTGTTGGGCAGCCTTTCTCAACACATAGAAACCCTTGAAATCATTTTCTGAGCTCAAAGAACTTCTGGTAAAATTAAATCACCAGGGGTTAGTGGGACGAATGCTAACCTTACAGTAGTAGTCACAATGCCACCTTTACAGATAGCTAAAGTGATTACTGGCGTCAAGCCACTGGCTTGGACCTGAAATTATCCAGGAACATCAAATGGGAGGTCAATCAGCCACAGATCAAGGGACCCCTAACCACCTTTGGAGGAACCCTTGTTGAGAAGGGCCGATCTTCACTGACCAATTCGATATTACCTTGAAGCAGCTCTGTCAAGTCAAGGTTGGTGGAAGAGAATATCGAATTGGATGAAATGGAGCAATTATTTTAAAAAAGAAACATATTTACAGTGGAAAGCATTGGGTAGTACATTTTTCCCCCCTGTTTACTACAAGAAAACAAAATGTCTTGCAGAAACTGCAGGTCTCAGGGCAAAGAGCAAGTGTTGATTGCGGTTTATAAATTCCTCTGAAGTTTTACAACTTCAGTAACAAGTAGGTGACAGTGAATGTCATTATATCCTGAAACTGGCTGGAGAGTATAGTGACAAGTGAGGTGCGTGGGAGGGCTGCGTGCTATAGCCACGTGCTGCTTCATGTTCCATTTACAGAAACCAAGCAGTTTTAACTTTAAACAAGTTAGGCTAACCCCCCCCCCCCAAAAAAAAATGCCACCATGCAGACAGGTACTCCTCTCAATTCCAGGAACCCTCAGCCCATTCCGTTTAAAAAAAAGTCATCTATCACTGACTCACCATTATGCAATACCAAAAATAATGTCTGTACATTTTTTTGAAACTTCTGCTTTTTTTCAGGCAGCTTTCAAAAATATGATCTTTATTTTGGCCACTTCTCTAAGTTTCAGTTTTGGCCGCAAGACGCTTTTGTCCCTTAAGAGAAGGGGGGGTTTACGAAAGAGGAAGCATCATTATTCTAAAAATCCACAAACACAGGATGCCAACTCCTCTTGTAACAATAGGGACCACCACTGAAGTAGGTGTGGCTAATGACCCCCCTACTCCTTTAGATCAGATCTAGCTAGTACAGTTAACAATAGGCAGCTTGCCTGATTGAAAAAAAAAAAAAGGTTTTATTTGTAGATTCTAGCCAATACTCTAATAAAACAATACTATACAGTAGAACACCGAGAACGTCAGCTGCCTGGGGATGCTGGACTTAAACATCCACAACAGCTGGAGGATTGAAGCCGTCTGTAACTGATCCTAAAGCCTGTAATTGCTGATATGTTCAATCTTGGAAGCAATGCATGATATCCCAATTCTGGTGTAATTCTATGTATTGGATCATTTTTAAATTTGAATCTCGCACTGTGTTGCCAGCAGACAGGTTTAACAAGATGATACCGATGATATGGGAGGAGGAAGAAGAATTACAACCTGCAACAAGCTGCTTGTCATCTCACCTGTCAAACAACCCCTACTCGCACAGGTGTACCCAAAACATTGCCTAAGAGAACTCAGATCAGGACAAACAGCTTAGTGTTATTGGATGAGATCCCACCTTCATTACAGTTTAATGGGTTTTACGTTATCGGCGCATTTAAAAAATGCACTCATTAGGTGATTCTATTCTGAACATTCTGTACGATTGGGAGTCGTTAAGGTTATATATTGTCTAATACAGACTTTATCATCATTTTTACCTCAGAGGAACCCTTGAAATAATGTTCAGGTCTTAGGCTGGCCATACAATTTACTTTCCTTTACATTTACCAAAGTCATATAATATGAGGTCAAACCTAAACACTTTCCAATTTGTATGCAATCAGTTTCCAATTTGTATGCAATCAGTTTCCAATTTGTATGCAATCAGTTTCCAATTTGTATGCAATCATTGCACTACATAGTTAAAGGTAAATCTAAAAGAAAATGTATGGCCTGGATTAAAGCGGTTGTATAGTCAATTTTTTTACTTTTACCTACAGGTAAGCCTATAATAAGGCTTACCAATGTGTTAACATTGGCCGGCCACTACAGCTATATACATAGCTTTACTTGGTTCATAAAAAACCTTTGAACTTTTTATATTTTTGATATTGTCTAACATACATTATCTAACTTATTTATTAATAAACAAATTAATTATATTCAGTTACTGTCCGTCATTGCCTTGGTAGCCGCTCAGCCTACAGGGGCACCCTTCTTTGGTGCTTCCCTTTGGGCTAAAAACCATTTTTTCTTCACATATGCTTGGGCTATGGTGGTGACCTCATCTCCATGAGGAGTGACAATCTGGATTTTTTGTTGTTTTTGTTTTCAAGTAGGGATTCAGTTTTTGTTTTTTTTACATATAATAAGGCTTACCTGTAGGTAAAAATATATATATATCTCCTAAACATGTATGGTTTAGGAGATATTCTCCTTGCAATGAGGTGCACAGGGGATTCTCGGCTAAAGGCACGGCAGACGCCGGACCTTGCTGGAAAGAAGTCTCCTGCGCGCATGGGCAGGAGTGACGACATCGAGGCTCTAGCCACGAACAGCGCTGGAGCCGCGATACCCGGAAGACACGCCGAGGCAACATGTCAGCTACCTCGGCGTGGATCAGGTGAGATACCGAATGCCTCGTTCTAAGGAAAGTATATCATGATGAGCTAGTATGTGGTGCATACTAGTTCATTATGCCTTTTGCCTTACAGGTGTATAAAAAAAATAACTGCCTTGCACAAGCTCTTTCATTGCCTGCTACAAAGTCATTTAAGGTTCTTCCTTGTCTGCCCTATATTTTGACATTTGGCTCTGTAAATCACCATACCCAGCAGGATTTATATTGATCACAAGTGTGCGATTCATAATGTAACAGGTAAAAATGTAAAGTGGGAGTTGAACCAGATGCACTGGTTACCCCCAAATGCTTGTTACAGGAGGTCATAACCAGTTTTTCCCAGTTCCATCTGATTTGGTTGGACCGTATACACGCTTGTGTTTATACCATAAACAGAAAGCAGAGCTCTATCTACCTCATCTGTGTTGATATATACACAGAGCAGCACGTCAGGAGCATGTGAGGCACGCCTCTTCAGAGCCGTTACACCTGAGGACAAAACCTGGCAAGCCGGTCTCCGTCTTGTCACTGCCACAGGCCTGTCAAGAGTGCGCGGTGGGGGTCTTAGAACAGTTTAACAAGTACAGAATGACTGGCACAAGTGTTGTCACTGCCACAGGGCCTGTCCGGGGGACTGTTGACGCCTGAAAAGTGCATTCCATGCAGACCTCTAATGCTGGAGGCAGAGATTTTGCACTGTACAACTGGAAATTCCAGATCAAGAACACAAACTGTGGTGGGGTACAGTCCTAATAAGACATTAATCTATAACAAGGAAGTGAACAGTGAAAAAAATCACCTCAAGATGTAAAAGAACCACAAGCCTCAGCATGTTGGGCCTTGTAGTTCCACAACTGCAGAAGCCTGTGACAGAGCTTTTGCGACTACCCAGCCTCCCATTGCCTTACTACAAAGTGCAGAAACCCTTAGCAACCATCCCAAAATTGTTGCTTAGACTAATACCTGCTTATCCTAGTTAAAATATTTACATTGTTTGCATTTGCCACCTGATACATAGTAAAAACCTGTATGCAGAGAGAGCATGAGGTACTTAAATGTCACTGTCATTTGAATTCACCTATTCACCTATTGTCCTTCTATAAGAAAAATTAGAAATATCTGCAGAATATGTCGGACTAGATTCCATCACAGCTCTTTCGCGGGGTTAGCCTTACTTCAGCGCCAAAATGTGAAAAAATGAGCTATGCCGCAGGCGACTACGCAGGGGGCAACTTCTGTAGATTGCTTTGCACAACAGATGCTTATCTCTGTAGTGGAGATATTCAGGAAGATGACAGAATAACGTTTTTTGTGTAAAAGGTTCCACTGCCCTTGTCAAATCTTTTTTTCTACCAACTGGGGTGGTCTGCCATTTTAATTATCTCCCTTTTGCCCCCTTTTATTTCTATTGTGAGATAAAAAAAAAGTCATGAGTAACAATAGAGAGGGTAACAGTATCACCCCAGTGTAGACACAGGAAACCTGCCCTTTTGTATCTATCAAAGAGACCTTGTCCTCTGCAACCCTAAATGTATTTTCTCACTGCTCCTCTATAGGGCAGTTCGATCAGATAAAAGTGTTGAGGAATACCATTTGCTGCAGCTGGGTAGACATTTAAGGTTTAAAACTATTGGGGAAAGGCCAGAACTCAAATCTCAATCCTCAAAAAAAATAAAAAAAAGGGAAGAAGAATCATTACCAGTGAACAAAAAAGCTCATTATCAAAGACTTGTGCAATATCAGGGGAGGCGTGCGGGCGAGTGGGCGAATTAGCTGTGTTTTGGGTTAAACATTGAATGTTTACTACCCAGGGGCATGCTGGAAGTGAGCGAACTGGAATTTCTACTTGCACCCTAAGGCAAAAGCACAGATTTCAATACTGTTTACAAAACAGACATTCGTCTTATTAAAAAAAAAATGATAAGTAGCAGTTAGAAAGTTCCGCTTAAGATGCTATTTGGCGGTTCTTAAAGGGACAGTGCAAAAAGAGGGTTTTTAATATTCAGATCTTCCTGGGAATTTTGCAAAGCAGTAAATTACTCAAGCTTTCTTTGAGGGCGTGCAAACCTTAACTAAACTTGCATTCATGTTTCTGAACAGGATTATCTTAGCCCTCTTTAGTGGAAGTCCTGAGTAGCTGTCAAGATATGTCTCAGGGATATTGAGAGCAATCGTGCTTGGTCAATATAAAAGCGTAGCCTTCCATGCCTATTCTTGAATGGCTATTTGGGTCACATCTCCCTCAAACGGCTGTCCTTCAAGAACCCTACAAGGGATGTCAAGCCTTGTCAAAGAGCCCCCAGAATGCTTCCTTCTCATTTTACTCCTTACCCCCCCCCTCCTTTTTTTTATCTTGGGGCTTCATCAGCCTACATCTCTTAGGCAACCTGACCTGGACACCACCGCGATAGCTTGGACTTCAAGTGTTCCCAGCATAAAAGCTCCTTGCAAGAGACGGCAAAAGCCTTTCTCTGGCCTTGCAGAAAAGGGGCATTGTTAGCGAACGCTGGGGGACAGCGTGAGAGAACAGGCTCCGTCCCTGGGAACTCAAACAGCCTGCAAAACCAAACAAAACAAAAAGAAACCGAAGAAGAAAGCGCCGGGCTTCATTCTCAGGGATGTCATTCTATAGTCCTTGTGAAATTTATCCTCACACCCCCCCTCCTTCCTTTCCCATCCTCAATCCTTAACTTCAATTCAGGCGAAAAGCACAGAAAAAAAAAAAAAAAAGCAGTCAGACAAAGGAATAAACATTAACCACAAAGGTAGGGATGAAGTAGCTGGTTTGAAAATCCATTGGGGTGAAATCCAAATATCTCTGACAAGGCCAACAAAATTAAGGATCTACCCCAATTCTATTTTATTCTAAAAATAAATACGGATTCAGTAGTTATGTGACCAATCAGATGTCAGTCCAATCGATATGAGATGCATGCGGACTAGTATTATGGGTTGCTGCATTTTGCTGATTTCCAAGAGTGACAGAACTTGCAACATTTCCTTTGGCAGGAAGTGACAGCGATGCTCTAGTCTCTACAATACCACATACATGCTAGAAGTCTCCTACAGGGCTGAAAGCTCTAGTAAAACCAGTTGTAAGCCATAAAAATGACAACTGATCAGCTAAATAAAATAAAAACAGCACTATGCATCAGATTGTGCAGACAATAAACAATGTATAGAGGAAGAGATAAGAATGCATATAGAACAATGGTGGGTTCCTGTGAGTAGAGTCAACTATAAAGAGTAGAGTCAACTATAGAGAGTCTACTATAGAGATTAGAGCCTACTATAGAGACTAGAGTCAACTATAGAGAGTCTACTATAGAGACTAGAGACTACTATAGAGACTAGAGCCTACTATAGAGACTAGAGTCTACTATAGAGACTAGAGTCAACTATAGAGACTAGAGTCAACTATAGAGACTAGAGTCAACTATAGAGACTAGAGTCAACTATAGAGACGAGAGTCAACTATAGAGACGAGAGTCAACTATAGAGACGAGAGTCAACTATAGAGAGTCAACTATAGAGAGACCACTATAGAGAGCCCACTATAGAGAGACCACTATAGAGAGACCACTATAGAGAGACCACTATAGAGCCTAGAGCCTACTATAGAGACTAGAGCCTACTATAGAGACTAGAGCCTACTATAGAGCAGACAATACAAGCTCTATCAGGTCATATACAATACAGTAGAACAATCTGCCTTCTATGTGCCCTTATATGATCCCATTTCATGTTTGACAGATTAAGTCAGAAAACACAAACTGAATTTCACGCTCCTCCTCGGTCCCTCCTCTCCGGGAGGAAAATATCGATATCACAAGAGGGGATTTAGTACCATGGATAGTCAGGGCTTAAAGGAGAGAATCATCATTACAGGTATCTGCGAAAAATAAAGGAGCTCCATCCATAATGCTCCATGGAATCAAACATTCCGAAGGCCATAGAGGTCACCCAACCAAATCCATACATATGGGAACACCATTGGATTACAGACCCTTCCAGAGTGCGGAGGAGGGGAAATGAAATGTACCATGCAGGGATACAAATCAATAAATCTATTTATGTACCAACTGTATCTAGAAAGCAAATATCTCCTTTAAATATCTACCAAATATTTATATCTATCTATCCACCCATCAGCCAATGACCTATCTATAAATCTATGTATTGATTTATCAATCATCTATCTATTTATAAATACATTGATCAATTATCGAATTTTCTATCTAAAAATCGATGTATTGATTGATCGATCATCTATCAATCAATATATCCATCAATCGATTATACGCCGATAATCTATAAATTGATTTATTAATTATAAATCAATTGATTAGTAATCAATTTTCTATTAATTGATTATCAATCAATAATTTCAGTTGATTATCTATTTCTGAGCAGTGACACTAACATGTGTAGCATTAGGCTTTAATGGAATATTTTTTTTTTTTAGGCTGAGTTGATACAAATGAAAGCTTATCCTAGTGATACATTGTGACTCCTGAGGTCACTGGGGATGAACAGATGGCACAGCGATCCCGACCCCATTGTCAGCCAACCAAGTGAGATCTGCAATTGTCTAGAGATGGAACATTGTGATCAGATTGTAACTCCTAATGAATGTTTGTATGCAAGAGTATATATGGTAGAAGTAGATAAGACCAGGGGGTAAAGGATCAGGAGACCACCTTTGTTTGATCAGATCGCCCCTGCTATTATTTGTGATCAGGTGCCCCCCCTCCCCTCTATTCTGTGTGATCAGATGCCTCCCCACCATTATCTGTGATCAGGTGCCCCCCCCCATACCATTATCTGTGATCAGATGCCCCCCCAACATTATTTGTGATCAGATGCCCCCCCATACCATTATCTGATCAGATGTCCCCCCACCATTATCTGATCAGATGCCCCCACCATTATCTGTGATCAGATGTCCCCCCACCATTATCTGTGATCAGATGTCCCCCCACCATTATCTGTGATCAGATGTCCCCCCCACCATTATCTGTGATCAGATGTCCCCCCACCATTATCTGTGATCAGATGTCCCCCCCAGCATTATCTGTGATCAGATGTCCCCCCCACCATTATCTGTGATCAGATGTCCCCCCCACCATTATCTGTGATCAGATGTCCCCCCACCAGTATCTGATCAGATGCCCCCACCATTATCTGTGATCAGATGTCCCCCCACCAGTATCTGATCAGATGCCCCCACCATTATCTGTGATCAGATGCCCCCCAGCCTGGAGGTGATGTTGGGGGTCTCACCTGCTCCTTGTTCCTGGAGATCCAGGTGTCCATAAGCAGGTCCATCCTGGACCGGTGGAACTTCTTGGTGGTCTTCACGGCAATGAAGACATCTTTAGCGGTGATCTCTTCTATGGAGGGCTTGCTGGCCCCAGCAGAAGGGGTCCCCACTTGCTCTACGTCCTTCCTGTCCCGGGTAAGTTGGCTGAAATAAGCGGAGAAGGTCTGGGCATCCTTGGAGGAGGAGGGCGGCTCCTCGCCCTGGGCAGAGGCTGCCCCGATCAGCGCGGAGAGGTCGGTGGTCTGTGCCATCTGTACCAGCTGTCTGTTCTGCTGATCCACCACCAGGACCAGCAGGCAGGTGAGGGTGGCACCCACCATGGACAGCAGCAGCTTCCTTCCGAGGTTCTTCAGCATCTTGCAGGCTGGGATCGGTGCGATCGGAGGGGGAGAGATAGGCTGTACGGATCCCTATGAGCGCAGCTCTCTGATCACTGACACTGTACACAACACACTGAGCGCACAATGCCGCACACAGGGATTTAAAATCTCATACATACAGGCCCGCCTACCGAGGAGGGGCAGAGCGCTACCCCGCCCACACCACAGTAAGATGTACAGTAGGGGTCGCGCCCACCGGGGAGGAGGCAGAAAGCAAACACGCCCACTACAGCGTACGAGATACAACAAGGGGCCGAGGCGGGGGCGTGGTAGGATAGCCGGTCACGCCCCTATGGAATCCCATGTGGCTAGAAGGTTGGTTCCCCGAGTGTCACACGTGGGCGGGAGATAGGACAGGAGAGGACGTGTGTACATTGTGCTGGGACTGTGAGCGGGATCCAGGAGAGGAGAGGATCGCTGATCGTCTCTACAATCATAGAATTATAAAACATTTATTATATACAATCATTATTATTTCATGCATATGCAAAGTATAAAGGCAGAGCTGTGGGTGCGGGTCAGTGCGGACTGTGCGGTCTTCAGTTACAATAGAAACGATTTAAAGGAATTGTCCACTTTTCGGTCCTGCAGAGCATTGCAACCGCACCCAGGTCATCACAGGTCCAATACACAGGCTGCTGCAGACTCTTCTCCAGATCTGTCCTGGGGGGTACAGCTGACCATACACGATTTATTGTATAGCCCCCAACTTATCTGATCTCCCTCTTTCCTCCTCATTTTGGTCTGATCAATATAGTTAGCCCTGGGAAAAAAGTGTGGGAACTCACCCATGACCCCCCCACCTCAAAAATAAAAAAGTGCACGTGTGTGTATATATGTGTGTGTATATGTGTGTATACACACACACACTGTCCTTAGGCTGCTTGTATTGATTGTGCAAAGTGGGGCCCCAGGCTGCTCACTCCTCAGTGTCCCCAACAATGCAGCCTGATTAGTGTCCCCAACAATGCAACCTGATCAGTGTCCCCAACAATGCAGCCTGATCAGTGTCCCCAACAATGCAGCCTGATCAGTGTCCCCAACAATGCAGCCTGATTAGTGTCCCCAACAATGCAGCCTGATTAGTGTCCCCAACAATGCAGCCTGATTAGTGTCCCCAACAATGCAACCTGTCAGTGTCCCAACAATGCAGCCTGATCAGTGTCCCCAACAATGCAGCCTGATTAGTGTCCCCAACAATGCAGCCTGATTAGTGTCCCCAACAATGCAGCCTGATTAGTGTCCCCAACAATGCAACCTGATCAGTATCCCCAACAATGCAACCTGATCAGTGTCCCCAACAATGCAGCCTGATCAGTGTCCCCAACAATGCAGCCTGATCAGTATCCCCAACAATGCAACCTGATCCCCAACAATGTGTCCCCAACAATGCAACCTGATCAGTGTCCCCAACAATGCAGCCTGATCAGTGTCCCCAACAATGCAGCCTGATCAGTGTCCCCAACAATGCAACCTGATCAGTGTCCCCAACAATGCAGTCAGTGTCAACCAACCCCAACAATGCAGCCTGATCAGTGTCCCCAACAATGCAGCCTGATCAGTGTCCCCAACAATGCAGTGATCAGTGTCCCAACAATGCAACCTGATGCAACCTGATCAGTGTCCCCAGCAATGATCAGTGTCCTGCAATCAGTGTCCGCAACATCAGTGCAACCTGATCAGTGTCCCCAGCAATGCAACCTGATCAGTGTCCCCAACAATGCAGCCTGATGCAGTGATCCCGCAACAATGCAACCTGATCAGTGTCCCCAGCAATGCAACCTGATCAGTGTCCCCAACAATGCAGCCTGATCAGTGTCCCCCAACAATGCAGCCTGATCAGTGTCCCCAACAATGCAGGCTGATTAGTGTCTCCAGTAATGCATCCCTACCAGTGTCCCCAGCAATGCAACCTGATCAGTGTCCCCAACAATGCAACCTGATCAGTGTCCCCAGCAATGCAACCTGATCAGTGTCCCCAGCAATGCAACCTGATCAGTGTCCCCAGCAATGCAGCCTCACCAACCGTGTCCCCAGCAATGCATCCCTACCAGATTCCCTAGCAATGCAGCCTCACAACCAGTGTCCCCAACAATCTATGGCTGGCTTTAGGGAAAGGGAGTTACCGCTTCAGGAAGATCCTGTTTGAAATGATCCTCTTCTCCGAATCAGAAGCCACAGGTGCTGGCAATGCGTATAGCAATGGAAATGAAAGAAGATTTCTGGACAGCAGCACTCCAAAAAATATTTGCCTTTAATAATAAAATAGGATCAAAGAATACAAGCCGCAGCAGAACAGAAAAATAACTGACGCGTTTCACACTTAGTGCTTAATCATTGTGATTAAGCACTAAGTAATAGTTTGAAACGCGTCAGTATTTTTCCGTTATGTTGTGGCTTGTATTTTTTGAAGCTATTCTACTATTAAAGGCAATTTTTTTTGGAGCGCGGCTGTCCAGAAATTTCCTTTCATTTCTATGGCTGTTTTTAACCTTTAAAATAGTTTACAGGGTTCATTGGTATTGCAATCTCCTTTGGCCAGCGCCATATTAACCTAGTACATACTGATACTGACACGGGTAAACATCGAGGACAAGATTAAAGCTAGTGGTTGAACATGTCGGCATGGCCTGACTGCTAAATTATCATTTTATTATTTTATTGGTCATTAACATGCTTAATAATTCTCCTTCTGATTACTTGAAAGAGTTCTCCAGAGCAGGAAATACTTGTAATACAAGTTAAACATCCAGGACAATTAAAGTGACCAATTCATATGTCTAATGAGTGTTTCATTAAAGGGGCTTCTTGCAATGATCTGGGACGGACTGACAAAACCAGTTTAGAACCCGCTCTGCTATGGCCGGGAATGCCATATCTTATGTACACTTATCAAACTGTAATCTGTCACTTACAGAGCTGGCGCAAGGGACAAGACTCGGCTTTGTTTAAACCACATTAAACATTAGCATTGCTTATGAAGCCACCACCTGCCCAAGATAATATAAGGGAGTCTTGCTGCTGGATCTTTCATTCCGTGTAATACAGAGAAGTACAGCACAAAGCCACCAATGTTTGGTGTTTAGTGGTATATTTATAAAATTAAAATCGCAAGAAACAGCATGTTTTCTGTGTAAATGGTTGCAAAACTAAATGTTACTAGGCTATTTACTCTCCAGGTCAGATGTTCTTCATTCATAAGGATAGCATGAATCACAAAAATACAGAATTTTGGTCACTAGATAGAGCTTAAAATCATAGGAAACAAGTATTTATTGCCTATGATTACCAGCTCCATCTAGTGGCCATATCTTTTTCTAATTTCCGCTATTCTATATAAATGAATAACATTTAACTAGGATAGAAAACAGCCCAGTAACATTTGATTTTGACCCCAATCACACAGAACAAATGCAGTTTAACAGGATGAATAACTCACATTTATTTTTAATTTAAATTAATTACACCCAGAAGAGATACACCGTATTGGTTAACTTAAATTGGATGTAAACCTGACTCGTAAACATTTGAGATGAGTACATATATCTGCAGTGTTTTGTTATCTCTCATCAAAGCACTATGTCCCGTAGCTGTCTACTGCTCCATTCTTCTGTTATCAGCCTGATAACTTCTAAAAAGTTATCCACCAACTAAGATAAAAGCAGCCTGAATTTTGTGTTGTGGAGGATGCTATAAATAGATTAGCAGATTCAATAAACAGATATGAAAGTCTCTACCTATGACGAGAGGGGGGTGTGCCTTTCCTCCAATCAGCTGTATGCCCAAGCTTCACTGCAGCGCTGAAGAGGAAGAGAAAATCTCCTAACACAATCTGGATTTTCTAAAGAATATTGAAAGCGGAAGACAGCAGATATAGATGTAAAAGTTATGTAGGGAGATTTTTTCATCCCGTCACTACGTTCGTGTTTGTTGGCTGAAAAAGTCCTGCCGTGTGTATGCATACCAAGTTCACGGACAACGCCCATTCGGAGCAAAATCCACGGAAAAGTCAGTTGGAAGTCCGACCGTGTGTATGAGGCTTTAGAGAGGGCGTGAGTTTTTTAATTGAAAGAACTCCCAAGACCATTCAACCCCCTTTCTGTAGACCCAGGGCATTATAGAACTGGTGGGTTCATGAAGCCCTGGATCTCAGAGAAAGTGAGTTGAATGATGTTGGGCATTCTTCAACACAGAAGAGGACCAACGCTGGACCACAAGGTGGTAAGTCTTTGAGAGGGCGTGAGTTTTTAAATTTAAAGAACTCCGAAAACCATTCAACCCTCTTTCTGTAGACCATAGGCATTATAGAACTGGTGAGTCCATGAAGCCCTGGATCTCAGAGAAAGCGAGTTAAATAAGTTTGGAAATTCTTCAACACAGAAGAGGACCAACGCTGGACCACAAGGTAGTAAGCCTTTGAGAGGGCGTGAGTTTTTAAATTTAAAGAACTCCCAAAACCATTCAACCTCCTTTCTGTATACCCAGGGCATTATAGAACTGCTGGGTCCATGAAGCCCTGGATCTCAGAGAAAGCGAGTTAAATAAGTTTGGAAATTCTTCAACACAGAAGAGGACCAACGCTGGACCACAAGGTAGTAAGCCTTTGAGAGGGCGTGAGTTTTTAAATTTAAAGAACTCCCAAAACCATTCAACCTCCTTTCTGTATACCCAGGGCATTATAGAACTGCTGGGTCCATGAAGCCCTGGATCTCAGAGAAAGTGAGTTGAATGAGTTCGGAAATTCTTCAACACAGAAGATGACCAACGCTGGACCACAAGGTGGTAAGCCTTTGAGAGGGCGTGAGTTTTTAAATTTAAAGAACTCCCAAAACCATTCAACCTCCTTTCTGTATACCCAGGGCATTATAGAACTGCTGGGTCCATGAAGCCCTGGATCTCAGAGAAAGTGAGTTGAATGAGTTCGGAAATTCTTCAACACAGAAGATGACCAACGCTGGACCACAAGGTGGTAAGCCTTTGAGAGGGGTGAGTTTTTAAATTTAAAGAACGTGAGTTTTTAAATTTAAAGAACCCCAAAACCATTCAACCTCTTTCTGTATACCCAGATTATAGAACCTGGGTCCATGGCCCTGGATCAGAGAAAGTTATAGAACTTCAACACAGAAGTGACCAACGGGACCACAAGGTGGTAAGCCTTTGATGAGTTTTTAAATTTAAAGCCCCAAAACCATTCAACCCCCTTTCTGCATCTTATAGAACTGGTGGGTCCAGAGCCCTGCAAAGTGAGTTGAATGATTTTGGGAATTTTTCAACACAGAAGAGGACCAACACTGGACCACCAGGTGGTAAGTCTTTGAAAGGGCGTGAGTTTTTAAATTTAAACAACTCCCAAAACCATTCAACCCCCTTTCTGTAGACCATGGGCATTATAGAACTGCTGGGTCCATGAAGCCCTGCATCTCAGAGAAAGTAAATTGAATGATGTTGGGCATTCTTCAATACAGAAGTGGACCAACGCTGGACCACAAGGTGGTAAATCTTTGAACGGACGTGAGTTTTTTTTATTTTGAAAATTTCAAAGCAATTTATAAAAAAACTAAATTGGGCGTTAAGTTCTCTACTTGTCCGAGTTTTGATTTGCCCAATACAAATTCAGATATAGAAGGCAGTTGAAGGGTTTTGACATGATCTGGTTAAGACTGTTAACATTCTTTCCTGATGTATTTGCTTTCAGAATCACGGATATATAAATAGATCTTGTCACTAGCACAGGAGCCACTTGGGGATCTGACCGTTTGTCCTGTCCAAGTGTTACTGCCAGCAGTTCACTGATACGTGCGAAAGCTGAGAGTGTTTATTGAAAGGACAGAAGTGTGTCTTATATGAAGTGTGCACCCACCACCACCACCACCACCTTATTTCAATAACAAACTCTACTAACAGGATGGGTGATTATGTTGATTTATTACTCTAGGTCTGCAGGTCTGACGAATATAACACATGCTTGTGAAATCTTTAATGACTTTTAACAATCAAGCCCTGTGCATTGCAAATGAGCATTATCCGGTGTGTAGGTGGGGATCTATTTACTATACAGTGAGAGTTCATTTGCAATCAATAGTGTATTTGAATTCCTCTAGGCAAGTGGAGGTTTGTGGATAATCCCTTTACCTGGGTTCTGTTTTTTATGAGTACGCATGTGGAAGATCACTGTCAAGAGAGTTCATTTAAAGTTACCATAAGGCTGGCTATCGCCTTCAGAGAAACTTGGACTTATATGGAAGTCCTTACTCTGTCAGAATGTCCTTAAAGGGGTTGTAAAGGTTCGTGTTTTTTCACCTTAATGCATCCTATGATTTTTGGCCAATTTTACAGCCTTATTGCAAAGAAAAGTCCTCAAAGACCTGAAAACTGCACTGCTTGCAAAGACACCCCGTCATCTCTTTGCATGAACTCTAAAGGAAGGCGCCCAATTAGCATTTTTAATCCCTGTGATTTCTTGTTAGCTCCAACTTACCACTCGATAAGGGCTTATAATTGCTTTGCATTAAAGGGGTTGTAAAGTAAGGTGACTAGATTTTTTATATTTAATCTAAGGATATATATTTTTTATACTACCGTGTTTCCCCCGAAAATAAGATCTAGCGTTATTTTCCAGGAGAGCTGCAATATAAGCCCTACCCCGAAAATAAGCCCTAGTTTAACATTCTTGCAAAATCCTATAATCCACTCTATTACAGTAGTATATAATGTACAATGTGTGTGTTTCTATAATATAATTGCGGGGAGGAGAGCTCCGGTGGGTCACAAAAGCACAGAGCAACTCTATAATGAAGGTATTTGGCACAATTACATTACAGAAACAAAGACATTGTACAGTATATAATACTGTAATAGAGTGGATTATAGGATTTTACAAGCATTTTAGCTCAGTTAGCACTGGGGATTCCTGACAGGAAGAAAGGGAGCGAGGAAAGAAGACATCACATTGCATGGTAAGACCTACCCCGAAAATAAGTCCTACTGTGTCTTTTGTTGCCAAAATTAATATAAGACCCGGTCTTATTTTCGGGGAAACACGGTAGCAATGGCAGCAATCAGAGACTCTCTGCCCGTCACCACCACCGCCGGCCTCACAGCCTGATAAGTCTCACTCTTCGGGCCTCAGCTACTACTGGGTGGGGAGCGGAGGAAGATCACTCCGCCAGGGAAGGCAAGGAGATAAGCAGGCAGGTGGCTGGCCGAGACTTGAGCCAAGGTAGAACATGCGAGCGGAGCTGAATGGGCATGCACCCGAAACTGAAAAAATATTCCCTCCGCTCTGACCAGCACATCATCATCAGAAAGAGGCACAGATGATAGAAAAAATACAGATTCCCCCCCCCCCCCCAAAAAAAATTCTGCATTTGAAATTGCCCCAGCCCCTGTTTAAATCCAATCTGGGGACAAAACCGGAGACAGACTTGGTCCGGGGACAGTGTCCTTAATCTAGGGACTGTCCACAGAAACCGGGTATGTCTGGTCACCCTATTGTAAAGGATTTTTTTTTTTAATAAGCATCCTTTACCTGCAGACATTCCTCTTTTCACTTCCTCTTTGTTCGTTTTTGCTCAGAAGTTGCTCTATTTCTTCTCTGTTCTGTTCACTTCCTGCTTGTCTGATTGTTACTCACCACCGTGAAGGGAGACTTTACTGCGGTGGTCAGTGACGTGCTCGCCAGGGGGGCCTGGGAACTACATCTGTGCGGCAGGACGCTCTCTACATGTTAGAGACTTCAAGGAGGTGTCAATTACTGGGCGTGCCGCAATGCATACTGGGGAATGTAGTTCTTACATGAACGAGCGCCGCAAACCAGGAAGTGAATGAGAGAACAGAAAATAGAAAGCCGGAGGTGATATAGATGAAGGAATTTAATAGGTATTTACTTGTTTCTTAACAGAATCATTACACTATTCTGTCTGTCTACCTTGCAGACATTCATTTTAGGCAACATTTTTTTCCTTTACAACTCCTTTAATAAAGGACAAACTGCAGCATTTACGTCAGTGTTGGAGGAATGGTTACGATTTTTAGAAGAATCACTAAAGGAAATATTTTTTTTAGCCAAGTAGCTTCTTTTACCTTACTGCAGTACTGGTTTCATGTCCTTATTGTTCGTTTTTGCTTTGAAGTTGCTGTAATCCTGCTCTGTTCTCTACACTTCCTGCTTGTCGGTTTCCTTATAACCACAGTGCTGGGAGCTTTCTCACAGTGGTCTGAGCTGTCATTACTGTGTGTCTAAAACACCTCAACCAATCAGATTCATTTTAAAAACAAAACACTGCCCTGGATTTGTTTGTTTTTGTTCTGTGTGTCTATTTCTACTTTACAGAAACATGAAGCCAGTTCAAAAGTGAAACTAACCTGCAGGCACATTATATGATTGATTTTTATCAATTTTTAATCATTTTGAAAAGGAATCAGTTAACTTTTATGTCTCTATACCCTGTAAACAGTCATTTCAGCAACAAATTTTTTTTTCCTTTAGTGACCCTTTAATTCTCCTTAGCTTATTGTCTTATTATTAGCACAGTTAATTGTTGCATTGTTGTATAGTCACTAGACTAGTAAAGAGACATTTACAATGTGGATAGCAGTGACATGTGTTCATTGTTCTTTCTTAGTAAATCTTACAAGATTAGTGCTCCTGCTATGAGAAATTTTCTAAATATGTAATGATGGTTGTGCATCAGTTTTGTTGTCGCCATACCATGGGATGTCTTGGATAACTTCTAGGACAGGGATCCTCAAACTATGGCCCTCCAGCTGTTGTAGAACTACACATCCCACGAGGCATTGCAACACACTGACATTCACAGACATGACTAGGCATGATGGGAATTGTAGTTCCTGAACAACTGGAGGGCCGCAGTTTCTAGGATTTCTCCAGCCAGGTATATCTGAGGCAGCAAAAGAGCACCACCTAGTGGCCAGGGAGGTTGTTGAAGAACTCCAGGACAAACATTTTCTACTGGACACAATGGATTCTTTAGGAGCCTGTGCTGCTAAATTTTTATATTACACAATGCTAATTAAAAATGTTCTTATATGAGCGTCTGACTGTATAATATTGCATTTGTAGATATGATGAAGTTGACCATTTGGGCATACGTATTGGTTTTGAAACCAGGACTGTCTGTGTTGCCAAGACATTCAAATGCTGAACCTTTGGTACAACTTGTCTCTACCCCATGAGTGCGGCCCACCGTGGGAAATACTTACCTTCATCCTTGATCCAGCGACCTTCACTGAGTGGCCCTGCTTGAAACCATGGTGTGAGGAAGGAGTTTACGTCATTATTGTTTTAGAAAGTGTCCTTGTTGGGTCCCTCTGATCTTACATGTGTGTTGTGGCCAGGGCCGGCCTTTGGGGTGTGCGAGCTGTGCGGCCGCACAGGGCGCCATGGGCAACAGGGGCGCCGTGCGGCCATCACAGCTCGCAGAATGCGAGGCGCAGTTGCGTAGCGTGGGGGGTGCGAGGGGGGCCGGGTGCAACATTTGGGGGGGCGCAATCCCGCGCCCTACCCACAGACCACTACACAATACACACACTAACCGCTACACAACACACACACTGACCGCTACACAATACACTACCCACAGACCACTACACAATACACACTGGCCACCACACACAGACCACTACACAATACACACTGACCACAGCTTGTGGTGCATTTTACTATAGATGCATTGGTGGACTACAAGGTCCAGCATTTTGTGTAGTGTCTGTGAGAGGACTAGTAAATGGTCATTGTTGTGTAGCGGTCAGTGTGTAGCGGTCTGGGGGCGCCAGGATTAGCTACAGGGCGCCTAAACCATAAGGCTGTGTCAGTGAGAGGACTAGTAAACCATTGTTGGTTTTTAGTCAGTACTGAGATGGACTCCCCCAGTAAATGGGCCATGGCGCACATGTCTGTGGATCAGTGAGAGGACTAGTACCATTCTATCACATATTGGTGTCAGTGAGAGGACTAGTAGACCATTGTTGGTGTCAGTTTTCTCAGATTTGACTAGTAAAGGGCTTCATAGGAGTTCTGTTGCATCTGTGTCAGTTACACGAGAGGACTAGTGGCTAAGTGGTACCATTGTCTGTGTCAGTGAGAGGCACTAGTAATTTGCACCATTGTTGGTTTCCTCTGTCAGTGAGCTCCAGGACTAGTAAACCATTGTTGTATGTGTCAGTGAGAATTTAGGACTAGTAAACCATTTACAACCAAAAACGTTGGTGTCAGTGAGAGGACTAGTAAACCATTGTTGGTGTCAGTGAGAGGACTAGTAAGCCATTGTTGGTGTCAGTGAGAGGACTAGTAAACAATTACATTGTTGGTGTCAGTGAGAGGACTAGTAAAGTGCCATTGTTGGTGTCAGTGAGAGGACTAGTAAACCATTGTTGGTGTCAGTGAGAGGACTAGTAAACCATTGTTGGTGTCAGTGAGAGGACTAGTAAACCATTGTTGGTGTCAGTGAGAGGACTAGTAAACCATTGTTGGTGTCAGTGAGAGGACTAGTAAACCATTGTTGGTGTCAGTGAGAGGACTAGTAAACCATTGTTGGTGTCAGTGAGAGGACTAGTAAACCATTGTTGGTGTCAGTGAGAGGACTAGTAAGCCATTGTTGGTGTCAGTGAGAGGACTAGTAAACCATTGTTGGTGTCAGTGAGAGGACTAGTAAACCATTGTTGGTGTCAGTGAGAGGACTAGTAAACCATTGTTGGTGTCAGTGAGAGGACTAGTAAGCCATTGTTGGTGTCAGTGAGAGGACTAGTAAACCATTGTTGGTGTCAGTGAGAGGACTAGTAAACCATTGTTGGTGTCAGTGAGAGGACTAGTAAACCATTGTTGGTGTCAGTGAGAGGACTAGTAAACCATTGTTGGTGTCAGTGAGAGGACTAGTAAACCATTGTTGGTGTCAGTGAGAGGACTAGTAAACCATTGTTGGTGTCAGTGAGAGGACTAGTAAGCCATTGTTGGTGTCAGTGAGAGGACTAGTAAACCATTGTTGGTGTCAGTGAGAGGACTAGTAAACCATTGTTGGTGTCAGTGAGAGGACTAGTAAACCATTGTTGGTGTCAGTGAGAGGACTAGTTAGCCATTGTTGGTGTCAGTGAGAGGACTAGTAAACCATTGTTGGTGTCAGTGAGAGAACTAGTAAGCCATTGTTGGTGTCAGTGAGAGGACTAGTAAGCCATTGTTGGTGTCAGTGAGAGGACTAGTAAACCATTGTTGGTGTCAGTGAGAGGACTAGTAAACCATTGTTGGTGTCAGTGAGAGGACTAGTAAGCCATTGTTGGTGTCAGTGAGAGGACTAGTAAACCATTGTTGGTGTCAGTGAGAGGACTAGTAAGCCATTGTTGGTGTCAGTGGAGGACTAGTACACCATTGTTGGTGTCAGTGAGAGGACTAGTAAGCCATTGTTGCTGTCAGTGAGAGGACTAGTAAGCCATTGTTGGTGTCAGTGAGAGGACTAGTAAACCATTGTCGGTGTCAGTGAGAGGACTAGTAAACCATTGTTGGTGTCAGTGAGAGGACTAGTAAACCATTGTTGGTGTCAGTGAGAGGACTAGTAAACCATTGTTGGTGTCAGTGAGAGGACTAGTAAACCATTGTTGGTGTCAGTGAGAGGACTAGTAAGCCATTGTTGGTGTCAGTGGAGGACTAGTACACCATTGTTGGTGTCAGTGAGAGGACTAGTAAGCCATTGTTGCTGTCAGTGAGAGGACTAGTAAGCCATTGTTGGTGTCAGTGAGAGGACTAGTAAACCATTGTTGGTGTCAGTGAGAGGACTAGTAAACCATTGTTGGTGTCAGTGAGAGGACTAGTAAACCATTGTTGGTGTCAGTGAGAGGACTAGTAAACCATTGTTGGTGTCAGTGAGAGGACTAGTAAACCATTGCCATTGTTGGTGTCAGTGAGAGGACTAGTAAACCATTTGGTGTCAGTGAGAGGACTAGTAAGCCATTGTTGGTGTCAGTGAGAGGACTAGTAAATCATTGTTGGTGTCAGTGAGAGGACTAGTAAGCCATTGGTGTCAGTGAGAGGACTAGTAAACCATTGTTGGTGTCAGTGAGAGGACTAGTAAACCATTGTTGGTGTCAGTGAGAGGACTAGTAAACCATTGGTGTCAGTGAGAAAAAAGGCCAGATAAATGCAAGCAAAAGGCCGCATCCGACCCTCAGGCTACAGTTTAGAGACCACTGTTCTAATACAATTGTGAACCTCCTCTTCTTAAATAAATTAGGCTTTATTATTACATTAAGTTAAATTACATTTTTTTTTTTTTTTTAAATTATGATGCACATTTATTATTAATGAATCCCTGGACTATTAGTATTTCTATGGTGTTGGTGATAGGCCTGCAGACATCTCCACCATAGCTCTGATGTGACAAAGCTGGTTTTCTTGACATTTCACAGTGCCTGCTGTCTTCTGGGACTTGGAGAGAAAGAGACAGATGTACAGGTTAGTGACACAGCAAGTTCAAGCCCAGTGCAGTGACAGAAGGCTTCAGAATGGCAGTAACAATGGCCTGCTTGTATGCTAGCACATGTGGAGACTCTGCAGACCCCCAACATGAGGGGCCGTGACAAGGCTCCTATCTCTAATAATATCTGTAAACTCATTTATGGTGCCCCTTTCCCCCCGAAGTCATGAAGGACTAATATGGAAGCTACAGCTGTATGCTAACTGCAGCGCTTGCCTCTGAATATTTTTAGATGTCTGAAACCATGTTCTTTTCTTCCATCTTTTCATGTCATTTTGAATTGTTCATTGCATAGTCCATATGTCCTGCCAGATGACTTCCTGCCTTTGCTCTGAGGCATCTGTGTATCACTAGCGTCCAGCAGCAGACAAGCCAAGCAATGACTGTTCATGTGTGTATACATTGTGATTAGATAGCTTCTAATACGAATACAAAGCAGCACGTGAGTACCATTTTACATTTTTATTTCAGTTCCAAGAAACAATGTATTTTTTGCATGTTATAATTTTTTAGTATATACACTATTGGTTTACAGATGTAAATAAAAAAATAATAGTAATAATAATAATAATAATAAAAAAAAATATATATATATATATATATTAGATTTTTAAATAAATAATCTTATTGTCTGTATTAGCGCCCCATAAGGTTATAAAAAGCCTTTTTTTGTTAACCTTTTATTGTTGTATATGTACATAGAGACAAAGACGGAAGAAATTGGATTTTTGGGTGCACAAATGCAATATATCGAGTAGATTATATTAAAATATTTTTATTTTGAACAGCAAAATAAAAACAGTATTAAAAATAAATAATTGGAAAGTAGTAGTACAAAAATACAATTAATAGGACAGTCAGATGGAATGTATTCCCGACATGTTTCGTCCCTGACTCGGGCTTCTTCAAAGTGAAAACTGTTAGATGATACAAGCCTTCTACAAAATACAAAAAATAAATATATATATGTGTCACAATACATATAAATAAACAAAATATATAAAGTGCAAAAGCATATCATTAATCTAATTTTATGCATGTGCTACTCCCACCCCTTATTAATTGTATTTTTGTACTACCACTCTCAATTATTTATTTTTAATACTGTTTTTATTTTGCTGTTCAAAATACAAATATTTTAATATAATCTACTCGATATATTGCATTTGTGCACCCAAAAATCCCATTTCCTTTGTCTTTGTCTTCATATTATCGGGGATTTGGTGCTATATATACCATTTGGATTATCCACAAGCAGAAAACGAATTGTATATGTACATAGTTGGCAGTCATATTTGTTCCTTACAAGCTGAACTTTATGCTTAGTAGATAATCAAAGATTTCGCTATACTGTTGTTCTCACCCGACTACACCTCTAACCACCTCAATACAGTACACTGAGGCCCCGTAAGGCACACGGTCATGCAAATGAGATTTGTTCCACAATCGGACCTCGAGGACAGTTGGGAAACACGCACTTTAGAACACAGACCGATTTAAACAAATCTGTCTGCTGGCCGTTTTGGTTTGATCGCTGTACACACGATCAAACCAAAATCCCCGCCAGCAGACAGCGCGGTGACGTGGCGGTGACGTTGACGCCGCCACGTCACCGCACCAGGAAGTAAATTACTTCCACGCATGCGTTGAATACATTCGACGCATGTGCGAGAAGACATGTCTGCTGGTTAGCGTACTAACCAGCAGACATGTCGGGCGGACGAGTTCCCAGCCGACAGATTTTAAAGCATGCTTTAAAATCTGTCGGCTGGCCAAATCCGTCTGCTCACCCGTACACACGATCGAATCTGTCTGCTGGGACGGTCTGGCAGACCGTTTCCAGCAGATAGATTTGATCGTGTGTACGCGGCCTCAAACCCCCTTCCTGCCCAAGCAATTTTTCAGCTTTCACAGCTATCACACTTTGAATGACAATTGCGCGGTGATGCAACACTGTACCCAAAATTGACATCCTTTTTTCCCCACAAATAGAGCTTTCTTTTGATGGTATTTGATCACCTCTGCGGTTTTTATTTCTTGCGCTATAAACAAAAGAAGAGTGACAAGTCTGAAAAAAAACACAATGGGCCAGATTCACATACAATTACATTGGCGCAGAATATCAGAGATACACTACGCCGCCGTATTTTACCTGGCTCTACGACGAATTCAGGTAGATTTTGGCCCGTAACGTACGGCGGCGTAGTGTATTTCTCGCGGCGGAATCGAAATACGCGATAAGGGGGCGTGAAGCATTTAAATTAGGCGCGTCCTCGCGGCGATCGAACTGCGCATGCTCCGTTCAGAAATTTCCCGCCGTGCATTGCGCGAACTAATGTCAATACGTCATTTGTTGTTTGAGTAGCGTCGTTTACGTACATTCCTATTCCCGGACGACTTACGTAAAAAATAAAAACAAACGTTGAAATTCGACGCGGAAACGACGGCCATACTTAACATGGCCTGTCTAATATTAGACCAGATAAAAGCTGGAATAACTTTACGCGGCAAAAAGATGACTACAGATGCCGTAAGAGATTGCGAATGACGCTCGTAACATCGTGGATCGCCGGAAAAAGCATATTTGCATACCCCGACGCGGAAAACGACGGGAACTCCACCCAAAATTATTGCAGCGTAGATCCGAAGGCGTACGAATACGTAAGCCAGTCGGATTGAAGCCCGAAGCCGTCGTATCATGGTTTGAGGCTTCAGACTAATGAAACGACGTGCGTCATTTGAAAGTACTCCGGTCTAACGCGAGATAGACCAGAGTAAGGGCTCTGTGAATCTGGCCCAATATTTTTTACTTTTTGCTATAATAAATATCCAATTAAAAAAAAATGTTTTTTTCCTCAGTTTAGGCCGATACGTATTCTCCTACACATTTTTTGTATATAAAAAAAAATTGCAATAAGCGTATATTGATTGGTTTGCGAAAAAGTTATAACTTTTACAAAATGGGGGATAGATTTCTGGAATTTTTTCTTACTAGTAATGGCGGCGAGCTGCGATTTTTATCGTGACTGCGATATTGCGACAGACACTTTTGACACTATTTTGGGACCATTCACATTTATACAGCGATCAGTGCTATAAAATTGCACTGATTACTGTGTAAATGTGACTGGCAGGAAAGGGGTTAACAAAAGGGGGCGACCAAGGGGTTAATTGTGTGTCCTAGGGAGTGATTCTAACTGTAGGGGGAGGGGACTCACAAGGGGAGGAGACCGATTGGTGTTCCTCTGTACTGGGAACACACAATCGGTCTCCTCTCACCTGACAGGATGTGAAACTGTGTGTTTACACACACAGATCCATGGTTCTGCTCTGTTACCAGGCAATCGTGGGTGCCCGGCGGTCATCACGGCCGCCGGGCACACGTATCAGCTCCCGAGTGACGCATGGGGGTGCGTGTGCCCCCTAGAGGGCCAGGAAGCCGAGGACGTTATGACGCCCACCCAGAATGAGAGCTGCACCACCCAGCCGTCATTTGATGGCCGGCGGGAGGCAAGCGGCTAGTGAGAGATTTTGCTTGCTGGAAACAAGTTTCTCAGCAAAGATTCTAAATGTGTTACCTATGCTGTCCATACACTAGCAGAAAAATGAATGGCCACAAATAGAGCCCAAAAATCGAAGGAACAGGTTGGAAAATTCTGCCGAACGAGTGATAAATTGAAAGGTTAATTTAAAAATTCAGCTGTTTGCACTGCACATATGTGACAAAACAGACAAAAAAACGGATTCGCTTATGTCCATTGAACGATTTATCGTTCGAAATTCAGCCATTGCATGGTGACAATGTTGTTTGCTCTGATAACAGTGTTTGTTTTTTGAAAACGGGTTTGAACAATTTTTAGACTGATGTATGGCTAGCATTATACAGGCAGACATCAAACTTGTTGGTTTATTTTGGTCTATTCTATTGGATTATACTCTCTGGTTGCTTCCCAAGCCCACATCCATAGAACCCAATGGGCCAGATCCACAGAGCTAGTACGCCGGTGTATCTCCTGATACACCGGCGTACTTTCAAATTACCCGCGTCGTATGATTAGTTTGAATCCTCAAACCATGATACGGCGGCTTCGGGCTTCGATCCGACAGGCTTACGTCTTCGTACGCCTTCGGATCTACGCTGCAATCTTTTTGCGCCCGCTGGGTGGAGTTTGCGTCGTTTTCCGCGTCGGGTATGCAAATTAGCTTTTTACGGCGATCCACGAAGTTACGATCGTCCGTCGCATTCTCTAACATCGTCGCTAGTCGGCTTTTTCCGGCGTATAGTTAAAGCTGCCATTATCCGGACTATGGTTAGACTGGCCATGTTAACCGCTTGCCGACCAGCCGCCGCAGTAATACGGCGGCAGGTCGGCACTGGTGCGCGAGAGCCCGTAGCTCTACGTCGCCACCTTCGACGGCCACTAGGGGGCGCGTGCGCGCCGCCGGCGGCCCACGCGCGCGCACCCCCCGCTCGCCCCCGAGTCCCGTGCGTGTGCCCGGCGGGCACGATCGCCGCCGGGCACACGCGATCGCTCGTTACAGAGCGGGGAACGGGAGCTGTGTGTGTAAACACACAGCGCTCGTTCCTGTCAGCGGGGGAAACGCTGATTTTCTGTTCATACAATGTATGAACGGAAGATCAGTGATTCCCCCTAGTAAGTCCACCCCCCCCATACAGTTAGAACACAAATAGGAACACACTTAACCCCTTCCCCGCCCCCTAGTGTTAACCCCTTCACTGCCAATGGCATTTTTATAGTAATCCAATGCATTTTTATAGCATTGATCGCTATAAAAATGCCAATGGTCCCAAAAACGTGTCAAAAGTGTCCGAAGTGTCCGCCATAAGGTCGCAGTACTGAAAAAAAACGCTGATCGCCGCCATTACTAGTAAAAAAAATAATAATAATAAAAATGCCATAAAACTACCCCCTATTTTGTAAACGCTATAACTTTTGCGCAAACCAATCAATAAACGCTAATTGCGATTTTTTTTACGAAAAATATGTAGAAGAATACGTATCGGCCTAAACTGAGGAACATTTTTTTTTTTATATATATTTTTGGGGGATATTTATTACAGAAAAAAGTAAAAAATATTGCATTTTTTTCAAAATAGTCGCTCTGTTTATGTTTATAGCGCAAAAAATAAAAACCGCAGAGATGATCAAATACCACCAAAAGAAAGCTCTATTTGTGGGAAAAAAAAGGACGCCAATTTTGTTTGGGAGCCACGTCGCATGACCGCGCAATTGTCAGTTAAAGCGACGCAGTGCCGAATCGCAAAAAGTGCTCTGGTCTTTGGACAGCAATATGGTCCGGGGCTAAAGTGGTTAAGTATGGCCGTCGTTCCCGCATCGAAATTTCTATTTTTTTTTTGCGTAAGTCGTCCATGAATAGGAATGTAAGTAAATTACGCTACTAAAAAAAAAATATTAAGTTTCGACGTAATTTCGAGCAATGCACGGCGGGAAATTTCTGAACGGAGCATGTGCAGTTCGATCCCCTGATGAAGTCACGTGGTGTGACGAATACGCGTCGGGATTGGAGCACTGGACCCTTTACACCTGACGGACGGTAGACGAGCTCGCTGCTCGTGGATGTATGACCGCCTCAGCTGACTTTATGTGAGTTTTTATTTTGTGCTTTGTTTATTAAATCTTTATTTTGCGGTATTATGCGATGTGCCCTCCTATTTTTGTTTCAAACACCATCGTTTGAGTATCGGCGGATCAACATCTAGCCAAACAGCGGCAGCAGAGCAGCACCTGACGAGCTCGCTGCTCGTGGAGATAGGCCCCCCTTTCACCACTCTGTGTAAGTGCACATCTTTTGATTGCTAGCAGGAATCCCTCCAGTGGTGACAGGACTACTCTATGTTTGTTTTTTTGTACTTTCCCCTTCCATGCACCATCGGATTTGAGGCTTCCATTCATCAAGAGTTTGATGCCCTATCTTTCTGGCTATATCAGATAGCCTTGAGGTAAGCTGATAGGATCACTAGAGGTGTGGGCTGCACGTTTTGGAATCCTCCATTGCACCTTCACTCATTTGGCTGCTGGAACATCTCCTTCTGACTTCACACCAGATTTCACTTGCTGCACCGAGTTGCATGATTAAGTTGGACTTTCTTCTTTTATTTGGTTTTGTCTGCAGGACTAAGTTTGACCATGCATTCTATTATGTCCACCACACATCTTTATAGATGACACGGTCACTGTTATTTACTGTTACTTTGTTCACATTGTGTTTTATAGAATTTTTTCTATATATTTATACATTTTTGTCACTTATTGTATTCACCTAGTTTACTACTTCACTTCCCCTTTCCCATCACCCTTTAGGCATCACCACCACAGCGCAAACAATATCACTTGTTGTATACCTTTTATTGTCCATTTGGATAGACCTATTCTTTGTTTGCTGCAGTATACCTCCCGTGCCCCTTTCCCACGGCCCCTTTCCCACGGTCCAATCCCTTTTCACCCATTTCAGCGCAGGAGTTTCACCTATCACTATGTGCAGTTCGATCGCCGCGGGGACGAGCCTAATTTAAATAATTCACGCCCCCTAATCGCGTATTTCGCTTCCGCCGCGAGAAATACACTACGCCGCCGTACCTTACCGGCCGAAATCTTCCTGGATTCGACTTAGAGCCAGGTAAAATACGGCGGCGTAGTGTATCTCTGATACACTGCGCCAGGGCAATTGTATGTGGATCTGGCCCAATGTTTCTATGTACTGCACTGATGATGCCCAGCAAGCCTAAAAAAGCTGTATGCAGTGTGGAATAAATTGCTGCATAACAGCAAACAGTATACTACACTGTTAATCAGCAGTTCTGGTTGTAGAGTTGGCCACAGGGGCATAAAGGAATGTTAGAATCCTCCACCCAATATCCTGAAAAGATAAATCATCTCCTCAAAGCATGCCATACATGGTCGAATTTCGAAAAAAAATATATTTTCAAAATCAGATTTTTTTTTTTGATCCAATGGTGCCACCATTGACTTTCGAAATTCAGCCAACCAAGCCTTTTAATTTCACCTCATGTTGCTACAGAAAATAATTTTCGTGACCGGGAATTTTCTTTTCTTTTCAGGAGTTTTCTTTTCTTGCATTCCTTTTTCTATTACATTTCTCGCACGAATCTTCCATCATTGATTAGAAAATCATTTTTGTTTTTAAAAAAATTTCCAACATGTCCGATTACTCAAATTTGATTGCCTGCCCAAAAATCTGCTGTTGCTGCAGCCCACTAATGGTGCGAAATTCGAATGAAAATTCTAAGATACGATTTTCGAAAGAAAATTATTTCGAAATTCGACCCATGTATGGCCACCTTAAAGTGGAGTTTCCACCCAAAAATTAAACTTCTATTTTTGGAACCCTCCCCCCCTCCGGTGTCATATTTGGCACCTTTGGCGTCTAATACAGGTGTTTTCTCCCACTTCCTGGCATAGATCACCTCCCAGAACACAGTGGGGACCAGTGAAGACGCGCAGTGCGACTTGCGCATGTGCAGTAGGGAACTGGGAAGTGAAGCCGCAACGCTTCATTTCCTGATTCCCTCACCAAGGATGGCGGCGGGGGCAGCCGAGAACCGAGTGATTGCTTGGCTTCGGCTGCCAACATCGCGGGCACCCTGGACAGGTAAGTGTCCTTTTATTAAAAGTCAGCAGCTGCAGTATTTGTAGCTCCTGGCTTTTAATATTTTTTTTTTAGTGAGACCTTTGCTTTAAGTTTAGTATTTATGACACAAGGAGATATGTAAATACCTTTCGTTCTAAGAAGGTTCTGCTGTGCCACGTACTAGTCACTACTCACATTATACTTTCTCTTAGATAGACATTAGAAAGCGCACCCACAAATCGTTACATAATCAGGATGAGGAATTTATGGCATAACAAAGAAGGAAAATATGAAAAAGACATCAAAATTAATTTGTACTATTTAGAAAATTAAAAAAACAATTAAAAATTAACATTTGGTAAGAACAAAACAATTTCCCATGATAAGAAGAATATCATATTTAAAGCAGTTATCATGACTAGCTGCATTGCACTAAGCAAAATTGGAGGTGAGATCGGACTATTTAGGGAAAACTATAGTCTTGATAGCCTTGGGGACTGTTTCCAATTAAGCAGATGGGACCAAACCATGTCATCCATTGTACAGAAAAACTGCAAAATGTAACCGTGGTGGTGGTGGATGGGGAACTGCCAACGTAACATCCTCATGCACTGTAGAAAAAAAAATTACATTAACATTAAAATACATATAAAAAAAAATAACAGCAGTATCCATTCTTAAAAGAGTAATTCTTATAGATTTGCTTAGTATGTTTTTGTAATCAGGGGCATAGAGAACAGGGGTCTGGGGGTCCAAACCCCTCCAGAGTGCCCGCCAGTTCATTCTATATATCTCCTGTTTAATGCCCTGTGTCCAAGTTAGCAATGCCCATGTGATAGTACACAGGAACCACTGTAATGTTGTGGGTCCAGTCATCTATGAAATGCAGACCTCAAATATGGCGCGGCCTGGAGCGGTGGAAGGCCCCTAGGTCCCACTATGGCTCTATCACATGACACATAAGCAATACGCATGAAGGAACTTTATTGATCATATGCACTTTAATACTCACAAACGTCAGTCTGTGCATTACTCACTCTGCATTTTTCTTTTCAAGCCCCCCTACCCAAAGATATTGAGACTCTATCACGTAATAAAAATATCTCAGGAAAGCAAATATCGGTAAGCAAGTAACTGAATACTTACTTGTCCTGCTACCCATGATGCCCAGTGCTGCTCAGTTGCAAAGCACTGGTTCCCCAAAGTCCACTGAAAAACCAACACTTCCAGGAGAGCTGACCTCTGGGGTCTCCGGCAATTCTCACTGGTTCTGTCCTATGACCTCACATTGCTATTGTATCCTAAAGTATTTACGTATACTTTCAAGAAGCTTGCACATTGAGTGTGAAATGGGGGTCCCACGGTCTCAATCAAAGGCCTTATGAACACAGATGGTTTAAGGCTTAAGAAATCAGTATCTGCTAATTGAGTATACATAGGTGTGGGGGCCTTGCACTTTTATGTCGCGTACATACTGTCGGAATTTCCGACAAGAAAAGTTCGATGTGAGTTTTTGGTCTGACTTTTTCTGTTGGAATTTCCAACAACAAAAACTTGAGAGCTGGTTCTCAATTTTTTCGACAAGAAAAGTCGCAAATTCTGATCATCTGTATGCAATTCCGATGCACAAAAAAACATGTGTGCTCAGAATCAAGCAGAAGAGCCAAACTGTCTTTTGAACTTCATTGATCTTGGCTCGTCGTACGTCTTGTACATCCCCGCATTCTTGACGGTCGCAATTTTGTGTGACAGTGTGTATGCAACACAAGTTTGAGCCAACATTCCAGAAAAAAATCCATGGTTTTCTTGTTGGATTTTCCGATCGTGTATACGCGGCATTAGGCTATGTTACCTCAATAGGTTTGATGGGTTTACTTCAGTTTCTAAAGAAGTCCAGGATATACTTACTGTATTTTAAAAAAAAAAGGTGAAAAAGGTACAGATAAGCTGTAACTGAATAACATTTAATTTGCCAGAACCATGTGTATCATATGGAAGAGCCCTGGGGCCATCATAAAAAAAATACTAAATTCTGAAGTTTTTCTGAGATTAAAAGTCAGAATTCTGAGATTAAAAGTCAGAATTCTGAGTTTCAAAGTTAGAATTCTGAGTTTTAAAGTCAGAATTCTGAGATTTAAAGTCAGAATTCTGAGTTTCAAAGACAGAACTCAGAATTTCAAACTCAGAATTCTGAGTTTAAAACTCAGAATTTTGTATTTTTTTTTTTATGATGGCCCCAGGGCTCTTCCATAGTATCAGATACAGCTGCCTTTTTTTCCAAATAAGATTTTTTTCTCATCCTTTTATTTCATATTTGGACTACTCATACAGAGTGACCAATGCAGGAGCACCGTTCCACAGCTGAAAATGCCTGAACTACTTCATGGCAGGAACAATACAGTAGGTGTTGATTTAATGAATGCCACATACACATGGTCGGACTTTGCAAGGGAAAACCTCCATTGGAAATTGCAACCGAAAAATAGAGAATCTGCTTTCTATCTAAGTCCGTCGGAAATACTGACAGAAAAAGTCTGACTTTTTCTGTCGGAAATTCCGACCGTGTGTACGCTCCAGATTTTAAAATGACATTTGAAATTAATATTATATGTTAAAGTTCATATGAGATTTTAGTGATTGGGTTAATATATACTTTATTAATTATGTACTGTCTTTATTGGCGTATAACACTCACTTTTTTACCCTGAAAATAGAGGGTAAACTGTGCCTGTGTGTTATATGCAGGGGGCTGTGTAAAGTTTTTTTCCTGAAATTTCCCTCTTAAAGTTAGGGTGCGTGTTATACGCCTGTGCGTGTTATATGCCGATAAATACGGGTAGCTAATATGTAGCCCAAATGCTGGCCCACCAACATAATACTTTCTTTGAGAGCTATCTATGTGAAGCATTGGAAGGTTCCACTCATGAAAAAACACTTTACATTTTTATTTTATTTTATTATAAAACCTATACCATCAATGCAATATTAGACTTAAAAGAAATCAGATACATCCAAGAGATGCCACAGAGAAGTCCTGGTAGCCCTTCTTAGTAAGGAGCGACATGGCTTCAGTCATTAAGGGGTTAATCGGCACAGCTCTCTTTTTAATGCCTGGGAGATAAAAAAGAATGTTCAGAATCTTAAAGGAACAAGTTCCTCTTTCATTTGAATTTTTACAGTTCAATGGAGCTCTGGGGCCAGCCAACAAGGGGAATGATGAGTGGCTGGAGATCCCTTGGCAGAGATCTCTGAACATAGGTATTTGCAGTGTCTTCAGAGTTGGATTATGGCCTGCTATTGTTGTAGATTTGGTCTAACGGGAGGGAAGCATCCATATAAACCATTGATCAGGGTGTAAAGACAAGGTTAACAGGACAGCCCCAATCTTCCTGAGTTCTAATGTTTGCTTTTGGGTTTAACTCCGAGAGACAACAGAAGGGGACAGGGGACAGGGGAAGGTTCGTTGTTGGTCACAGTAAAGATTAATGGTCAGTGTACCAGGAAAACTACTTCTTTTGTCTTACTTTCCACAAATAAGACAAAGAAAGAAACTAGAAAGAGATATCTTTGTTCTTCTGCCACAAGGCCCTGGGTGCATTTTCAGGGCAGGTCATTAACTCCTCCACCGGTTTCCCTGGCAGTGTCTGAGTCCAGCTGAATCATAAATAAGTTGTTTGTTGTTTGAGTCACTCTTTGGATTATTCCAAAAAGCTTTAATCTGTAGCAGTAAATGAAGCGTGTCTCGGACACTGAACCAGCTTTTGTGAGTTTTGGGCCACCATTACCATTGCACACAATGAAGATCCATTCAGCAGTGAACGCTCTATCAACAATTAGAAATGTACCCTACGGGTTATTGATATTTAGCTCTCCGAAGATCTATCGCCTTGAGACTAAAATTGGTTGGCACTATCCTAACCCAGGCCACCAGTGATTCCCCATCCATGGATTATTGACATGCTTTTGATTCTAGGCATAATTTAGGCCGAAGTGCGCTATGTGCATAAGGCCTATTACATTATTGTGCCAACAGGAGTGGGATGCCGGAAAAGGCAGGTCAACACTCAAGTTTGGTGGTTTTGGGGTTCCTAGAGCAATTGTGAAGCACTTGAAGAACACATGTTCCTATATTTGTAGGCTCCTTCACAATCCGTTGACATTCAGTGGCCAAGGGGAAGAGCTGATCGGTGGTTGGGTTGTTGAAAATCTTTGGCTGACCATTATTATTTTTCCTAAGTCAAGCCTATCCTCTTCCTTTATGAAGACACAAAATGCAAGTTCATCTAGTGCAAACTGAAATGTCTATAGACAGATCTTCTGTTGGAAAGTCGTTCAGTGGTAGGGTCGTTCATGCACGGTTGGCCACACTGTCATGTGAGTTTTTGGCCACTGTTACCATTACACACAATGAAGATCCATTCAGCAGTGAACGCTCTTCTATCAACAATTAGAAATGTACCCTACGGGTTATTGATATTTAGCTCTCCGAAGATCTATTGTCTTGAGACTGAAATTGGTTGTCACTACCCTAACTCAGGCCACCAGTGACTCCCAATCCATGGATAATTGACATGCTTTTTTTTCTAGGCATAATATAGGCCAAAGTACATCCATGTGCATAAGACCTATTACATTGTTGTGCCAACAGGAGTCGAATGCCGGAAAAGGCGAGTCAACACTCAAGTTTGGTGGCTTTGGGGTTCCTAGAGCAATTGTGAAGCACTTTAAGAACACATGTTCCTATGTTTGTAGGCTCCTTCACAATCCGCTGACATTCCGTGGCCAAGGGGAAGAGCTGATCGGCGGTTGGGTTGTTGAAAATCCTTGGCTGACCATTATTATTTTTCCTAAGTCAAGCCTATCTTCTTCCTTTATGAAGACACAAAATGCAAGTTCATCTAGTGCAAACTGAAATGTCTATAGACAGATCTTCTGTTGGAAAGTCGTTCAGTGGTAGGGTCGTTCATGCACGGTTGGCCGCAATCTAGTTTGTAAGCAGCTGTAGCGATGACAACGTCTTTAAGTGGTGATGTTGTTCCGAGGACCTATCAACACTAGCTTTAAAAACACGACTGAATTTTTCCAACTACAAACACAGAGAATGAGATTCCACCGCTGTGAATAGTAAATAGCGCTATATGTGGGCTAGTTATTTTAATGACAAATGTTTTACATTACAGCCTGGCATGTTCCTTAGCTTATCACCTTACGTTATAAACTTGGAACGTAGCGTTTTTTTCTGGAAGAGCTGGTTGGGCTAAGTGTTTAATCTGCAAGTGAAATCTGAAATGGTGGATGACAGTTTTATGTAAAGGTTTACGTTATATATATATACTGTCAAGTCTCTTTTTCATTCTTGGAATTTACGTGTTTCTTTAACTGTCCCTTCAAAAGTTTCAAAGGACTTGTTATCCTGATTTAACATTACTTTTCTTACCTCTAATTAGTTCCCAATACATGATGTTACCATATCACTATCCCTTACAACAATACAAATCAGGACACAACCCCAATTTAACTGAACCTTGGCCACACTCAGACACATCATGGGCACATCTTAAAAGTTTTGTTCTGGGCCTTAATATCAAAATAGTCTCATAACAGTTTTTATTGTACTTTGATTTTATATATCAATCTCAGAAGATATCCAAACACATTCTATTTGCACATTTTTTCCCCATTTTGTTCTGTATGAGCGCAGTTCATGTGGCTTCTTAATTTTCTTTTCAAATGAGATTTTCAGAGAGACTACACCAACGACATACTATTGATATACCTGTTAAGGACATTCTCTATAATTAAATTCTCAAATTTACATTAACCACTTAAGACCCGGACCATTATGCAGGTTAAGGACCTTGGTTTTTATTTTTTGCGCTATTAACAAAAATAGAGCGATAATTAAAAAAAAAAAAAATCAATATTTTTTACTTTTTACTTTTATAAATATCCCCAAAAACGATAAAAAAAAATTTTTTCCTCAGTTTAGGCCGATACGTATTCTTCTACCTATTTTTGGTTAAAAAAAACGCAATAAGCGTTTCGTTTGCGCAAAATTTAGAGCGTTTACAAAATAGGGGATAGTTTTATGGCATTTTTATTAATAATTTTTTTTTACTACTAATGGCTCAGCGATTTTTTTTGTGACTGTGACATTATAGCGGACACGTCAGACAATTTTGACACATTTTTGGGACCATTGTCATTTTCACTACGAAGAGTGCTCTAAAAATGCACTGATTACTGTGAAAATGACAATTACAGTTTAGGGGGCGCATAAGGGGTTAAGTGTGACCTCATCTGTGTTTCTAACTGTAGGGGGCGGGGCTGGACGTGTGATGTCTGTGATCGTCTTTTCCTATATCAGGGAACAGACAATCACTGACATTGCCACAATGAAGAACGGGAAAGGTGTGTTTACACATACCTCTCCCCGTTCTTCAGCTCTGGTGACCGATCCCTGGACACCGGCGGCGATCGGGAGCTTCGGACCAGGTCACGACCCCACGACTGGGCCTTAAAGAGACACGTACGTGTACGTGCTTGTGCCCATCCGTGCCATTCTGCCAAGGTATATCGACGTGAAGGGTCCTTAAGTGGTTAACCGGTTAAAGACCGGCTCATGCACATAAACATCGGCAGAATGGCATGGTTGGGCAAAGTGATGTGTGTATATATATATATATGTACAGTATATATATGTCACTTTGAAATTCCTGCCATGCACGCATGTGCGTGCCCCTGCTGCGAGCTCTGTGACCGTGCCCGCAGGACCCGCAGACTCGATGTCTGCCGGTGTCCCGTGTTTGGGTCACAGGGCTGCAGAACTGGGAGAGGCAAGTGTAAACAAGCATCTCCCCGTTTTGCCTAGTGATACTGTCACAGATCGTATGCTCCCTCTGATAGGGAGCAGAGATCAGTGACAAGTCACTCGTAGTGACGCCCCCTAACAGTTAGAATCACTCCCTAGGACACACTTAACCCCTTTCTAGCCCCTTAGTGGTTAATCCCTTCACCGCATTTGAATAGCACTGATCGTTGTATAAATGTGAATGGTCCCAAAATAGCGTCAAAAGTGTGCGATATCTCTGTCATAATGTTGAGAGACACAATAAAAATCACTGATGCCGCAATTAGTAGTAAAAAATAAATGATTAATAAAATTGCCATAAAACTATCCCTTATTTTGTAGATGCTATAACTTTTGTGCAAACCAATCAATAAATGCTTATTGCCATTTTTTTTACTAAAAATATGGAGAAGAATACGTATCGGCCTAAACTGAGGGAATTTTTTTTTTTATACCTTTCTTGGGGATATTTATTATAGCAAAAAGTAAAAAATATTGCATTTTTTTTTCAAAGTTGTCGCTCTATTTTTGTTGGGTGATTTTGGAGGGAACAGTGCGAGGATACACAATTTGTATCATGTTATTATACAAGATTTATATAGCTCCAACAGTTTGCACAGAGCTTCATAAAATAAAGTGAGACTATTCAGTTACAATACAATTCAAGACAAGAGGATTATGAGGGTCCTTCTCATAACGAGGGAGCAACAGAGCAGGAAGTCTTGGGAGAAGGTCGTCATTATTCAGGTGGGCCTAGGGCAGCATGACGCCCACTACAGCCCAGTAATCTTACGTTGTTTATAGACCCTTTTAGGGATGAAAGATCATAGTCATGAATAAACCCTAAAGGGACAATAGTGTGACCAAAGATCACAGTGTGATTGCATTGTATGTAATATCACTACATGGATATCTGGATACACAAAGGCGTGAGACAATCGTCTCCCAGTTTAAGTGTGTTATGGGTGTTAAAGAGAACCTGTCACCAACTTTCCAGGTAAAAGCATAGAAAACTCAAGTATAATAAATGCTTACTTACAGTGTTTTTAATTCCATATATTATTTTATTTTCTTTCAATGCACTTCTGAACTTCCAAGAGAACTGGCACTTTGAAAAGTATCAATTCCCTAGCACGCACCCCTTCCTGTTTGCATGTCTCTGCCCTCTCCTCCTCTGGTGGTGTCTAATTACTGTCTGTGCTGTCCTAGCTCCCCTGCCCCTCCCCTACTTTCCTACATAACTTTTCCTACATAAAAAATAGTACCAATTACCAGATGGCTCTGAGTCTGCTGGGGCTGCTGACATCACATCCAAGATAGTACCATGTTTTCACAAAAACAAGCCCTGGGCCTATATTAATTTTGGCACAGTAGGGCTTATTTTCGGGGTAGGTCTTACCATGTAATGTGCTGTCTTCTCTCCCCCTGCCTGACAGGAATCCCCGGCGTGGAACCCAGTTAAAATGCTTGTAAAATCCTATAACCCACCCTATTACAGTAGTATATAATGTAAAATGTGTGTACTTCTGTAATAAAATTGTGCCAAATACCTTCGTTATAGCTTCCGTGACCCATCGGAGCTCTCTTTCCTTCTCCGAGCACTGCGGGGGGTGAAGGGTGCAATCCCCCCGCTGACAGCTGGGAGAAGAGGAGAGCAGGGGGAGGTCAGCTTATATTACAAAAACACACACATTGTACATTATATGTACTGTAATAGAGTGGATTATAGGATTTGACAAGCATTTTAAACTAGGGCTTATTTTTGGGTAGGGTTTATATTGCAGCCGTCCTGGAAAATAGCGATAGGTCTTAATTTCGATGTAGGTCTTATCTTTGGGGAAACACAGTAGCAGCCAGCAGCAGTCTCAATGTTTTTTAAAGTCTAAACAGGTGAGACTTACAGGAAAATAATATGCAAAACATATGTTGAATGTGGTGACAGTCATAGCTTTTAACTCATAGTGTGTGTGGGTGTTACAAACCCGCTGTCAGCTTTCCCCTGGAAGTGGCCACCTTCCACAGCCCCCCACCCCCCCATACACCATGTTTACCCTGCTCTGTTGTCCCACCTGTGGACAGGCCCGGATTTCCCACAAGGCCACCAAGGCCAGGCCTCAGGGGGGGGGGGCGCTGAGGGGCGGCAGCGGCATGGAGTCCCCCGACGGCCAGTTAAGGGTGGTAAGTTGCTTTCTGGAATCCGCTCGCTCGTTAACAAGTGATTGCGGCAATGTCGCCAAAATCACTTGTAAAATGTGTGCTGCCATCCATCTCAGCTGTGACAAGAGTTCTAGTACAGTGTTAGGACTCCAGTTTTGGAGGTGACAGGGTCAATAAAGAGAACATGTCACCTCCAATTGCTATCACACAGGGAATTGGTTTCTACTGTGTGATAGCAATAAAATAAAGTGAAAAAAAAATTGATAAAAAAAATAAATAAATAATAATTAAATTATTAAAATAAAAATGTCATTAGAAAGTAAAGAATAAGAAAAATAATATTAAAAATAATAACAAAATTATACAGAAATAAAAAAAGTAAACGACAAGCTACAAAATAAAAAAAAGTGATAAAAAAAAAATATTTGAACTAACCGTGCCGCCCCTGGCATCCGGTTGCCATTCTCCGTTGATTTGGGTGGGGGGGGGGGGGGTTCGGTTGGCGGGGAAGGGGTGCATTGCGGAACCTGGCCTTGGGGCGGCAGGGAGAGCAAATCCGGCCCTGCCTGTGGGCCCGGAACCAGTATGGCGAGTGTTGCTAGGTAGAGCAGAGGGAGACCAGTGAACGACCATTGTGTGCTCATTGTCTGTGTTTTATTAAATTGTACACATCACTAATAAAATAAAATAAAAATGGAAAAAAGGGAAAATGAATGTTTTGTGTAAATCCTGGATGTGATTTTGTTGTATTCCACCTCTCCTTTGTGACATGAGAATATGCGGCTGTACCGCAGCCAGGAGAACTACATCACATCCGATAATGATTCACAGAGAAACAGCTGTGAGCCTCTGCAATCTAAGCGAGTCCCTGTGCAGTTCACGTCTGACCTCCATTAACAACACACACATCTGCAGCCAAATCCCCATCACTCTGTATTTTCCAGGGGATGCTTTGTAATTAGAGTTCTTCCTTATCATTCCCTCCTGTCAATCGTACTGCGAAAATGTCAGGCCAAGCCAGGAAACTCCAGCCAACCTATAATGAAACAAGCATTGCGTCAGGACTAAAACGCTTGTCTTTTAACTTTACTTTTTCTCTTTCAAAGTCTATCCGTCAACTCTAATAATAGTGTTTTGACAGCAAGTTGACATTTTTGAATGCCGTGCTTTAATTTTTGGAAAACAGCCTTATAAATGATGTAGAAGTTTATTATAATGTAGGACTCGTGTGCTATAGGTCTCTTATTTATGATATGCTTACTTTTAGACGAGTTGCAGAATGTCGTAAAGTTGGACTTTAATGCCGCGTACACACGATCATTTTTTGTGATGAAAAAAACGACGTTTTCTGTGAAGTAAAAAACGACGTTTTTGAAACGTCACTTTCAAAGACGATGTTTCATACACACCATCGTTTTTTCACAAAAAGCGAGGTTACGTTCACCACTCTTTTCCATTGAAGCTCGCTTCATAACTAGCTTTTGGGCATGCGCGGGTTGAAAAACGTCGTTTTAAACGACGTTTTTGCTACACACGGTGACTTTTTGTGAAACAAAAAATGACGTTTTGAAAAACGACACAAAAAATTCAAGCATGTTGGAATTTTTTTTTTGGTTGCCCACACACGATAAATTTAAATGACGTTTTAAAAAACTAAGTTTTTTTTCATCGCATTACTCCTGAGGTCAAGCTCATGGCTGCTCCACTGTGTACAGCACTATTACATTTTGTAAGGCATCTCATGGTACCTAGGTAGATCTAGGGGTAAACCTTGTTCTCTGAACTGTATATTTAGGGCCATCCTTAAGGCAGGGCAAAAGGGTCAGCTGCCCCTGTCATTGTTGTGGGGCCCAAAAGCAGCTGCCTCATACTTGCCAACTACCCCAGTTTAAATTCCCTTGTCCCTTGAAGTTTTAGTCCTTTGCTGTGTCCTGATATCTCAGTGTGAAGTGCTGCTACTAATGTTGCCCAGCTCTGCCCTATTGTGTACAGATGACTCACCTGCAGACCCTGTGTTTTTATGTAAAAAAATAACTGCCATTCATATGTAAATAACAGGGACATTCATATGTAAATAGCGACATTCAAATGTAAATAACAACATTCATATGTAAATAGCCGGCTGCATTTATATCTAAATAAAGGTGGCATTCATATGTATATCATGCCCCTCTGCAGTGAAGAGATTGTAGCGCCCCTGTACTTTCAAGTACGGACGCTGTTCAAATCTAGAGGGGGATGAGAGAGTAACACAGCTCTCATCCACATGATTTATGTTAGTTTAGTGCTGTGCTGTTGTTTCATTCTGTGTTCCAGAGATACCTTACCATCTTGGAATGACAGGTGGCAGCAGTGGAGACCAGCGAGAGAGGAGGTTTTCCCTCGCATGCTGGGGGAGGGTACTTCTTAAGGGCGCCATTTTGGCGTCGGGAGTTCGAGGTTGGATTCCTAACTATGAATTTTAAAGTCTCCTCAGTAGGAGCACAGGAGTGTGAGGAGACTGCTTACAGCTAGACAGGTTAATTTGGTTTGTTGCTTTTTTTGGCTGGTAACTTTGAGCCTGGGTATTATGGAAACATTTTTTATATTCCATATATACTGTATATTTAATGCATTTTGCTAAAAACGCATCTCATTTAAAGTCCCAAAACCTCACCCCTTTATCCATTTACAGGGATGGAGGCCTTTGGTTGTAGTTTATCATATGCCTCATGCAAAGTCCCAAACTTACCCCCCTTTTTCTACAGTTATACATCGTTGGGTATTCAGTGTATAACAGAAATGTATTGTGGCTCGCAGCAAGCTCTTATTTCCCTCTCCCCCTTTTCATAATAAAAGGAATGGTACAATTGGATGCAAAAATAAGTTTTGAAGATGAGACCCAATCTTAAGAGATTGTCTGTCATTAGATATTGCAGTCAGGGGGCCAGATTCTCAGCAGAGTTACGTCGGCGTATCTCGAGATACGCCGTGTAACTTCTAAGAAGCGCCGGCGTATCTATTTTCTGTATTCCGAAAACAAGATACGCCGGAATTTTGCTTAGATACGAGCGGCGTAAGTCTCTTACATCGTCGTATCTAAGTTGCATATTTACGCTGGCCACTAGGTGGCGCTTCCGTCGATTAGCCGCGTCAAATATGCAAATGAGCTAGATACGCCGCTTCCCGAACGTAATTGCGACCGGTCGTCGTTTTTTTTTTACGTCGTTTGCGTAAGCGTAAAGTTAAGGGTCACTAAAGGAATTTTTTTTTTAGCTAAATAGCTTCCTTTACCTTACTGCAGTACTGGTTTCATGTCCTTATTGTTCGTTTTTGCTTTGAAGTTGCTGTAATCCTGCTCTGTTCTCCACACTTCCTGCTTGTCTGTTTCCTTATAACCACCATACTGGGAGCTTTCTCACGGTGGTCTAAGCTGTCATTACTGTGTCTAAAACTTCCCAGAACCAATCAGATTCATTTTAAAAACAAAACACTGTCCTGGATTTGTTTGTTTTTGTTCAGTGTGTCTATTTCTACTTCACAGAAACATGAAGTCAGTTCAAAAGTGAAACTAACCTGCAGGCACATTATATGATTGATTTTTATCTATTTTTAATCATTTTGAAAAGGAATCAGTTAACTTTTATGTCTCTATACCCTGTAAACAGTCATTTCAGCAAAACGTTTTTTTTTCCTTTAGTGACCCTTTACCCCTGCTATATGAGGTATGTTAAGTATGGACGTCGATTTGTACGTCGTTTACGTTGTTTGTGTAAGTCGTTCGCGAATAGGGATTTGCTTAAGTGACGTTCACGTCGAAAGCATTGACTATTTGTGGCGTGATTTCACGCATGCGCACTGGGATACTGAATTGCGCAGTTCAAAAAAAGCGTCAAAAACGTGGGGTCACAACACATTTACATAAAACACGCCTACCTCTTCCACATTTGAATTACCCGGGCTTACGCCGGGCCATTTACACTATGCCGCCGTAACTTAGGACGACAGTGCTTTGAGAATACGGCACTTGCGTCCAAAGTTGCGGCGGCGTAGCGTAAAAAGGATACGCTATGCCCGCTGGCATTTATGCAAAAATACGAGAATCTGGCCCAGGATATTTGATTTTAGGACCGATTTAGCTTTGGTGGGTGTGAAGGGTCGCTGTTTGTATCTCCTCGATCTTCTTAGTTCTCAACAAAATTTGCTCCACGTTGGATGCAATTTTTCTGTGCAATTGTTTCCAAAGTTGTGTGAAATTATACGTTTACTGGTGCGCCTTTCTCATAAATAAATCTAACATTCACATACCGTATATCTGTTCTGCATTGAAGTAAGCTGTTAAATATTACCAACATTTGACATTTAAATTTCATCCTGAGGTTGGAATAACCACATTATTGTGCAATCCAGTGTGCATTAAACCAATTTCATATGCAAGTCAATTTTCACATTTATTTTGAAAAGTGCTGTACAAGTGAAGTCAATTAAAATCAGGCGGGGACCGCAAAGCTTCACAATCCTTCTGCCAGTTATTGTTCTACGGTATGCAGTTTTTAATATTAAAATATAAAAACAAGTTGGAAGCTACCAAAATGTTTAATGTGTGTGAAAGAAGCAGCAATGACTGAAATTAATACTAATACTCGCATAACTTGTGGGAAACAAATTTCCAACATCCTAAATTTGAAATTTTAGACAATATAGGCTTTACCAGTGGCGGTGCGTCCATAAAAGGTGCAGGAGCGCCGCCCCCCTCCTGCTCTCTCACATAGATAGATTCATGCATTGCATGTGTAGCGGTACTCCCGAAGGAGATGCTGATTAGTTTTGGGCCTACTCTCTAATCTATTCACCCCTTTAAGTGGCTCGAAACCCTCCCTTGGCACACCAAGCAAATGCAAATATATTGTGAATCCCACGTTGGTTAGGACCACAATAACACATAATATATATATATATATATATATATATATATATATATATATATATAGCGACATGCAATATTGTTGTTACCTTTCTTTGATTGCAATCCTCAGGACTCGAGCAAACACACCTCACACAATTGATATAGTAAACCAAGAGTAACTTTACTTGGCATATAGTAAGAAGAAATAACAGATCAACAACAGATTACAAAATACAGGTACATATACAGCTGACTCTGCAAGGGCCCTTGCGAAAGTCAGTAAAACCCAACTAAAGCACTGATATCAAAGAATCTGGAAGTGACTATAAATTGTCTATGCTCACGAGCTTCCCCTAGTGGGCAATTCCTTCAAGTACAGTTGCAAATAACTCTGACCAGGCCTTGCCTAGATAACTCCAGAATGTTCCTCGGGGGTGAGATCTACTGTAAATACGTTGGTGCACTTTAACTTGTTTGTAATTCAAAGGGGTAGTAAACTAAGTCTAAGGGTACAATCAGTACAGGTGCTTGAGGAACGATCCTTATGGTAATACCGGTCACCTTGGCTAGCGTGGCTTTCAGACGTTATGTCTCTTGGGTAAATCAATCATAATCTGGTATTCCAATATTGAAACACTAAGAAGTCACAAGGCTAAGGTAGTATCAAAAGCACTTGGGCCACGGCCCTCTCACCCGAGCAGGCCTAGTCCGCCTGAGTCCCTCACGACAAACACAGTGATCGGTGACCACTCTACGCCACACACGGTCTCCGGTCTCTTGCTCGCCACTGACACAATCGTCAGCTGGTGGAAGATTCCGGTCTCTGGAAGCACAAGCCGGACGCACATGGTCTTGTCTTTCCTCTGGGTAGTCAGCCTTCCGGTGAACACAGGCCTAGGCTTCAGGCCTAGATACTCGGCCCGCGATGCTCTCCCCGTTCCGCAGAGGGAGAAGTGCAGGTCCCAAGAGAGCGAGCCCGGCTCCTCCCAGTCTTTAAGTAACCTCCCCCATAAGGCTGTGCGGAGGTGTCATGTGCTCCAGGAAGACAAGGCATTGTGGAAAGTGTAGTCTGTTTCTACTAATGTCAATGGAGTCTGTTTCTCCTGGTACTTCTAATCCCACAATGCATTGCTTTTAGAAATAAATAAACATACATATATACAGTGTAACTAGAACTCCTGGGGAGATATTTAGGTATGCAACATACATTACCAAAAGTCTTTGACAGCATGACCCCGCTACACATGAATCTATCTATGGTCGCTGCTAATCTAATTATTACTTGCAGGGGTTCCCTTGTAGTCCATTAACCCTTCCTCCAGCTCTCCAACTATAAGCCCACACATAGACATAGAACTGGAGCAAGAGTGTGCAGGAGCCTGGCATTGCACCCATTATGCACTAATCATAGATGCAATATTTTGCAGGTTCCTATTCACAAAAATAAAATAAATTAAACAAATGCACATTTTTTTTTCTCCAAGTATGTGTGCATTTAATATTTTTTTTCCCAAAGGTGAACTTAGCCTTTAAAAATGTTTGCTGCCAATAACTCCTACGCCATACTTGCCAGTTTAAACGTGTTTTAAAGATTTTAAAGCAGAGCTAAACCCACTCTGCATGACATGTTTATTAAAGCTCAGGTGCTGACAGTGTCAGAGCATGCTAGCCCAATGTGCGATGCTGGCACAGCTGCTCTTAGTCTCTTCTAGAAATACACAAACAGGGTGACAATTCAGGAAAACATTTAGGAGAAGAAGAGAGAATGCAGTCATCCCATTACAGAAAGTTTCTGAACAAGGACGTGTTATTCTTAAAAGAAAATGTTGATGTATAAAGAGTACAAATGACTATAAAATACATTTTAATGTTAAATCAGATGTGCATCCCAAGCATAGGCGTGCGAACAGGGTGTGCCAGGTGTGCCCAGGCACACCCTAATCACCCAGTGCAGCACAGATTCCCCCTACTGCCTTGGTTCCCCCACTTCTTCCCCTTGCAGCGCTGCTGGCTTCCCTACTGCCCTCTCCCTTTGGCTGTTGCTGTAGGGATGTTTTAGGATGAGTGGGGGAAGTGACTGATAATATGTAACTTACCGGCCCCTTCCCTTTCATCGTGAGTGATCGGTAGTATGTGCACACCCTAATGCAATGGGCTGCGCACACCTATGATCCCAAGTATGGCCTGCTTATTTAGTGTGGCCCCCTTGCTAAAAGGCCATATCACATTGCACAGAGCAGGTAAGTATAACATGTTTATTATTTGATTTAAAAAAATTAAGCTTTAGTATCACTTTAAGCTGGCCATAGACGGATTCAAATTCGGCCTGCTCAGTAGGGACCAGAAGAATTTTGATCAGTGTGTGGTCGACTCCTGTCAAACAGGTTGGAAGACTTTTGGAAGACTTTTGTCGATCAGCAGCTGCAGCCAATCAGCTGCAGCCGCTGATTGGTGTGTTCTTTTAGCACTGGGTTCAATTTCCCTGCGGAGGGGGGGAATAATAACATCCATCCGCCTCATTTTGTGCATGGATGAGTATGTTAACTTTTTTTCTTTCGGCCTTCTAGCTTAACTACTTGCCGACCAGCCAGCGCAGTTTTACTGCGGCAGAATTGCATGGCTGGGCGAAGTGACGTTACCTTACGTTGTTTCGTCTTTTGGCTACTAGGGGCACGCATGTGCCGCCGGAAGAACGTGACAGAGTGAGAACCGGGATTCGTGTGTGTAAACACACAGATCCCTGTTCTTTTAGGGGAGAGGAGACTGATCGTGTGTTCATACAATGTACGAACACCGATCTCTCTCTTCCCCTAGTTATTGCCATCACCCCTACAGTTAGAACACAGTAAGGGAACACATTTAACCCCTTGATCGCCCCCTAGTGTTAACCCCTTCCCTGCCAGTGACATGTATACAGTAAATAGAAAAATAGAATTGCGCTAAATCTAACGTTCATATATTGAAAGTCCACCAGTGCTTGAAACTACAGGCTTATTCACAAATGTACGATAGTAAAGTCCATCCACCATCTGCAACATGCAAATTTCACCACCAGATGATATGATTTTCTCCTTACCAGATACAGGAGAATAGCTGCTTCTATTCATTTTTTCTGTTTAACTATTATTGTTGTTTTGTATTTGTACTTACTGCAGCTTTTTCCACACACTTTTTTTTACATTTACACAGTAAGCAGTGAATTTTTATAGCACTGATCGCTGTATAATTGTCAATAGTCCCAAAAATGTGTCAAAATTGTCCGATGTGTCTGCCACAATATCGCAGTCATTATAAAAATCGCAGATCGCCGCCATTACTAGTACAAAAAAAAAATGATAAAAATGCCATAAACCTGTTCCCTATTTTGTAGATGCTATAACTTTTGCGCAAACCAATCAATATACGCTTAATTTTCTTTTACCAAAAATATGTAGTGCATACCTCCCAACTTTCTGAGATGGAAATGAAGGACACCTATTAGCAAAAGTATGAACGCTTTATAGCAGGGGTGGACTGACAACTCATGGGGCCCCTGGGCAATAGAAGATTATGGGGCCCCTGGGCTTACAGATGGCCACCACGCCAGGAGGCATTGCATAGACAGGGCAGCTAAAATCTCAGGATTTTAACATCAAAAGCATGTCGGTTTTGGACATATCAGGAACAGATGTAAAAATAACACTGATTTTTACATACTGTCCCTGGTTTTATTGAGCCTGGCAACCCTGATAGGGCCCCCTAGTGGCATGGGGCCCCGGTGCAGTGCCCGAGAGTCCCAATGGTCAGTCCGCCCCTGCTCCATAGCCAAAACGTGTCAGCAAATAGCCTGTACCTGTGTACCTATGTAACAAATAAAGTAATTTTATTTAGGAGCATCCGAGTTGCAAGCCTTACTAATTCAAGAATATTAGCAAAAGTATGTAGGCATAGGACACACCCCCGGCCACGCTCCCCTTAAAGGAAATTATTAGGGCTGTTACTGATCAAAATTTTTGTGTTTGATTAATCGTTTTTTTTTATAATCGATTAATCGACTAATTTCGATTAATTATAACGCACATACAGATCCAACTACTTTTAGCTGATCTCCTTGTAGGCCGATTCCCAGTGCAGCTCCCAACCCCTGGAAAAATGGATAGCAGGATACAAAAAACACACAAAGGCAGCGCTCGATGGGAATAGCCTTAAAACTTTTATAGTGAATGAATGAATAACTTGTATAGCACAACGCATGCGAACTGAATCGCCTCTGGGCGCTTTTCCAGCCAGTGTCTGCTTGGCTGGTGCGGTCATTTTTACCCCGTAGGATTTTGACACGTTAGGGACACAGTCATACACACATATATACATATATACAGGGCCAGTTTTGGACGAGATCCAAAGACATGCTGGTAGGTAATACCAGCATGTCTTTGGAGTGTGGGAGGAAATCGGAGAACCCGAAGGAACCCCACACAGACACAGGGAGAACATGCAAACTCCAGGCAGATGGTGTCGTGGTCGGGATTCGAACCAGCGACCCTTTTTGCTGCTGGGCGAAAATGCTACTCACTGCACCACTGTGCTGCCCCTTATAGTCTTCAAGTAGGTAACCAAATAAATATTGTACTGGAGATAAAATCGATGTAGCTACATAATCTTAAAAATGGTGCGAGTAATACCAAACGGTAGCAAAAGCAGTCATAAAAACACGTAGCCAAGTATGATACTGGTATAAAAATGTGTACAACGATACCACTGCTGAATCCAGATGATGAGGGGTTAACATCAGTCCATCGGCATGTAGATGTCCCATGAAGGGAACGATCACAACTCCCAGTGGATGGCTGTAGAATCCCAGGGTGATAGAGAGAAGTGTTAGGCCGCGTACACACGATCAAATCTATCTGCTGGAAACAGTCGGCCCGACCGCCCAGCAGACAGATTCGACCGTGTGTACAGGCGAGCCGACGGATTTGGCCACCCGACAGATTTCAAAGCATGCTTTGAAATCTGTCGGCTGGGAACCCGTCCGCCCGACATGTCTGTTGGTTAGTACGCAAACCAGCAGACATGTCTTCTCGCACACGCACCGAATGGTTTCGACGCATGCGCGGAAGTGTTTTACTTCCTGGTGCGGTGACGTGGCGGCGTCAACGTCACCGCCACGTCAGCGCGCCGTCTGGCGGCGGGGATTTTGGTTTGATCGTGTGTACACGATCAAACCAATATGTCCCCAGCACAGCAGACAGATTTGTTCAAATCGGTCGGCCCGACCGATTTGAACAAATCTGTCTGCTCGTGTGTACGCGGCTTAAGAGGGAAGTGATAGAGGGAAGTGTAACAGCCCTTGCGTGTGGCAGATAGTAAGGTCCCGCCGGCATGCAGATATGAAGGCACAGCAAAGAAGTCCTTCAGATGGACACGGCAAGCCCCGCCGTTTTCTGTGACATTACTGGATCTCCTACTCAACTCCCTGAAGGCCCAGAAGCCGGCGGAGAGGTGAGTATCAATCAAAAGAATTTTAATCGATCAAAAAAATTAAAGATTAATCGATTAATTAAAAGTTAATTTGCACAGCCCTAGAAATTATACAAAAAAATGATTGTTTAACCACTAGCTGCCCGGCCTATAGCAGAATGATGGCCGTGCAGTGGTTCAGTTATCCTGACTGGGCATCATGTGACGTTCAGCAGGATAACAGCCACTCAGTCTGACACACCCCTACAACGACCTCGGAGGCTCTTTACCACATGATCAGCTGTGCCCAATCACGGCTGATCATGATGTAAACAAGAAGAGCCGTTGATTGTCTTTTCCGCACTCGAGTATAGGAGAGCTGACCAGCTGCTCTCCTGACAGGGGGGCCTGTGCTGATTGTTTATCAGCGCAGACCCCCCCTCGGATGCCTGCCCATGACCACCAGGATGCCAGAATGGACCACCAGTGCCCATCAGTGCCAGAACTGCCGTCTATCAGTGCCACTCATAAGTACCCATCAGTGCAGCCTTTTAGTGCCCATCAGTGTCGCCTATCAGTGCCCACCTGTGCCACCCATGAGTGGCCATGAGTGCCCATCAGTGCTGCATATCAGTGCCACCCATCAGTGCAACCTAGCAGTGCCCATCGTCAGTGCCCATCGTCAGTGCCCGTCAGTGCCACCTCATCAGTGCCACCTTATCAGTGCCCATCAGTTCCGACTTATCAGTGAAGGAGAAAATTGGCTTGGACAGGAAGGGGGTAAGTGTCTGGTATTGAAGTGGTTAAACTCACAATTACTTTTTATTTACTACTACTATTTCTTTATACTGGCTTTTGTTATTTACAAAAGCAGCAATTTATAAATTGTATGAAATATTTAGCACTAAAACACTTTTTGATAGAGAAATAGTGCTTTTTATATACAACTCCACTGCTCAAAAAAGTGTAAGGAACACTTTGAAAACATATCAGATCTCAACGGGTAAAAATCTCATGCTGGGTATCTATACTGATATGGACTGGATAATGTGTTAGGAATGAAAGGATGGCACATTATTTGATGGAAATGAAATTATCCACCTACAGAGGGCTGAATTCAAAGACACCCCGAAAATCAAAGTGAAAAAATGATGCAGCAAGCTAGTCCATTTTGCTGAAATTTCATTGCCACAACTCAAAATGGTCCTCAGTAGTTTGTATGGCCCCCAAGTACTTGTATGCATGCCTGACAACATCAAGGCATGCTCCTAATGAGACAACGGATGGTGTCCTGGGGTATTTCCTCCCAGATCTGGACCAGAGCATCACTGAGCTCCTGAACAGACTGAGGTGCAACCTGGCGGCACCGGATGGACCGAAACATAATTTCCCAGGAGCCTTCTTTTGGATTTAGATCAGGTGAGCGTGGGGGTCATTCAATGGTATCAATTTCTTCATCCTCCAGGAACTGGCTGCATGCTCTCGCCAGATGAGGCCAGTAGGGTGACCACGTGTCCCGGATTGTCCCGGACCGTCCCGCATTTTGCAGTTCTGTCCCGGGTTGCGGGCACCTTCATTCCATGACAATACAGCGTCCCAAAATGAAACTGACACAGCCACCCTGATGAGAGAGCGGGGCTGGGAAGCCGGTGTCCCTAACAACTGATGAGTCTTCAGCTGTTAATGGGCTTTTCTGCTGACAAATAAAAAATAAAGCTGCCAGTAAAAAAAAAAGTAAAAAAAAAAAAAAAAAACACGGCTTGGTTCCCCCCCCCCCCCCCCCCTCTTAGTCCATTCCAGACACTATTTCTTTTTTAACTTTTTCTTTCTTTTAATAGCCGGATGCCAGCAATTGCAACCACGAGTCAATTTAAATGCTGCAGCATGTTCTATACATGGTACACATGCCCACTTTACAGGCAGACTAAGGGGACCCCCCCAGGCACTATATTTAGAGGAATTGTTCATTTTTATTGTTGCACTTTAAGCATAATTAGAATCACTGCTCCTAAAAAACTTTAAAATTGGCAAATTTTGTGAAGGGTGTCCCTGAATGGCAGTTTGGAAATGTGGTCACCCTAGAGGCCAGGCATTGTCGTGCACCAGGAGGAACCCAGGACCCACTGCACCAGCGTAGGGTCTGACAATGGGTCCAAGGATTTCATCCCGATACCTAATGACAGTCAGGGTACCATTGTGTAGCCTGTAGAGGTCTGTGTGCCCCTCCATGGATAATGCTTCCCCAGACCATCACTGACCCACCACCAATCCGGTCATGTTGAATGATGTTACAGGCAGCATAAAGTTCTCTGCGGCTTCTCCAGACCCTTTCTCGTCTGTCACATATGCTTAGGGTGAACCTGCTCTCATCTGTGAAAAACATGGGGGCACCAGTGGTGGACCTGCCAATTCTGGTGTTCAATGAAAAATGCCAATCGAGCTCCACAGTGTCCGGCAGTGAGCACAGAGCACACTAGAGGACGTCGGGCCCTCAGGCAACCCAATGAAGTCGTTTCTGATTGTTTGGTCATAGACATTCACACCAGTGGCCTGCTGGAGGTCATTTTGTAGAGCTCTGGCAGTGCTCATCCTGTTCCTCCTTGAACAAAGGAGCAGATACGGTCCTGCTGATAGGTTAAGGACCTTCTACAGCTCTGTCCAGCTCTCCTAGAGTAACTGCCTGTCTCCTGGAATCTCCTCCATGCTCTTGAGACTGTGCTGGGAGACACGGCAAAACCTTCAAGCAATGACACGTATTGATGTGCCATCCAGGAGGAGTTGGACTGCTGTGCAACCTTTATAGGGTCCAAGTATCGCCTTGTGCTACCAGTAGTGACACTGACCCTAGCCAAAAGCAAAACTAGTGAAAAACTGTCAAAAAAGATGATAGTGAAAAAAAAACTGTAAGACACATCACCTGAAAAAACATTCCTGTTTTGGAGGTTGTCTCATTGTTGCCCATTAGTGCACCTGTTGTTAATTTCAATTAACAGCAAAGCAGCTGAAACTGATTAACAACCCCCTCTGTATACACCCCTCCCTGCTACTTAACTGACCAGAACAATATCCCAGGAGTTCTCATTCATAAGTGTATTTTAAATTTTTTTGAGCTGTGTATATAGATCAGACCAAATGAGGGAAAAGATGAGGAGGAATGGGATATGAGGGACCTTGTTCCGAATGAGGGACAGTCCCTCAAAATCAGGGACAGTTGGGAGCTATGATATTGTCCTGGTCTTATTGGTTTTGTACCATCAGACTGTCTGGGGATGCATCTCTAGAGACTGCTAATAAACGGTAAAATATGCCTATTTTTGTAGTTGTAGCCTGCACTGTACACCATCTATTAGGTCATCATAATAATCTGTGAAGTTAAAAATGCAAGATCCCTGTGACATATAAAGTGGTGAAGGGCATATTAATCATTTAATAATACATGACGGTAGTCACATGTTACCCAGATTTATGGCAGGGAGGGCTTTGTTCTCCAGAAATTTCCTTTCATCACATTTCCTTAGATGGTCAGCCATCAAATGCCTTTATGCATATTATATTCCATAGTAACTCAATGAGAGAGAAAACATGATTGTCTATGTCCACTCTTTGCTCTTGTTTAATTTATTTATTATTATATGATTTGGGGCTCACAAGATAGATCTAAAGCAGGGGTCTCCAAACTGCGGCCCGAGGGCCAGATGTGGCCCTTTGCTAGCCTTTATCCAGCCCTTGGGGCACAATGACATGAGGCACGATTACTCCCATTGATACCCTAATGGGGGTACTATATTATGCACTGATACCAATGATGGGATACTATTCCTCCTACTAATAGGGGGAATACTCCTTTTCCTATTGAGCGCCAACCCTGAGGCCATATTTGTTCTCACTGATGATGGGTCCGTGACATTTTCTTCCCTTGCTGGCCCCAATCCAGCCCTCCTAAAGTCTGAAGGGCAATAAAGTGGCCCTCTGTTTGAAAAGTTTGGAGACCCCTGATCTAAAGCATTCATCATTAAACAGCTGATTTTAGGGCTCATGAACATTGGGCTTAAAAAAAACGTTGCTTTTAAGGGTGATGGGTTTTACTTCCTCTTTGTTTTCCTGCAAAGGTAAAGCAAAATGGGCTACTATGCATCGCATAGTAGCCCATTATGTGTCACTTACCTGAAACCAAAGCCTGCGATGTCCCCGATTTCCTCGCCTCCATGAAGCGTCCATTTTTCACTCTCTTCCTTCTGGGTATTGAGGCTCCGGAACTGTGATTGGCCATGGGGGCAAGGTGAGGCTGCAATGTTGGGCACGATGAGGCTACAATGTGGGGCATGGTGAGGCTGCAATGTTGGGCACGCTGAGGGTGCACTGATAGGCACAGGTCACGCTGCATTGATGGGCACAGGTGAGGCTGTGCTGAGGGGAACTGATAAAGTTGTTTTTATTATTTATTTTTGTAACTTAATTCTGCATAAAACATTTAAGTGTCATTTCATGAGATAATTTATGATGGCGTGATTACGGACGGGGCAGGGTAAGGGTTGGGTGGGGCAACTGGTGGCGAGTAACCCTTGAGACCTTGCTAGTAGCTCAGGACTTGAAATATATATATACATAGATCCTAGGGTCACAGGCGCCTGGGTGCAGAAATATTTCTGGCGCCCCAGCATGGGCGTGGTCATTTTACTAACTCTTCCTCTTTACAAATGTTTCTATGGAAATGACTCAACCACAGAGATGCTCCCCTACGAAGTCTTCATAACCCTGGGATCCTTACATGATCTCTTAACAATAAACAAAATACAGTACTTTATTGGGACCTGGAGGGGGGCCTCTCTGATGGACACAGAGAGGGTTCTGTTAGAGAGTCTGTTAGAAAGAGCCCCCAGACATACTACAGCAGATGGTCAGAGACTGCAGACGTAGTACAGGAGACAGTCAGAGACTGCAGACATAGTACAGGAGACAGTCAGAGACTGAAGACTTAGTACAGGAGACAGTCAGAGACTGCAGATATAATACAGGAGATGGTCAGAGACTGCAGACACAGTACAAGAGATGATCAGAGACTGCAGACACAGTACAAGAGATGATCAGAGACTGCAGACATAGTACAGGAGATGGTCAGAGACTGCAGACATAGTACAGGAGATGATCAGAGACTGCAGACATAATACAGGAGACAGTCAGAGACTGCAGACATAATAAAGGAGATGGTCAGAGACGGCAGACATAGTACAAGAGATGATCAGAGACTGCAGACATAGTACAGGAGATGGTCAGAGACTGCAGACATAGTACAGGAGATGATCAGAGACTGCAGACATAGTACGGGAGATGGTCAGAGACTGCAGACATAGTACAGGAGATGGTCAGAGACTGCAGTCATAGTACAGGAGATGATCAGAGACTGCAGACATAGTATGGGAGATGGTCAGAGACTGCAGACATAGTACGGGAGATGGTCAGAGACTGCAGACATAGTACAGGAGATGGTCAGAGACACATCAGTTCTGGACGGACACACACCTATGCTCAAAACACAAGTTCTGAACACAAACAAGAAGAGAAGGAGGGAGGAGAGAACTGCCACTTGGGCGCCCCCCACCTCTGCAGGCGCCTGGGTGCAAAGCACCCTGTGCACCCTGCCTAGGATCGGCCCTGTGTTTGGGGGTTCTAAGTAATTTTCTAGCAAAAAATACGGATTTTAACTTGTAAGCAACAAATGTCAGAAATAGGCTCAGGCATGAAAGGGTTAAGAAAACATTTCTCAAAAACAACCGTACATCCTAATAACAAAATCATGACTTCCAAATTGGAACGAAACAATAAACCCTTTTTTTTTCTCAGAAGGGAGATGAGAGGGAAGTAGAACATCGCTTAGATAATTATATCATTTTAATCTGTTTTATATCATTATATTCATTTCCTGTAAGTGTTGTTTCCTTTTTGCATCCTCATGTATTTCCCCACCAATTTTTTTCTCATCTGTCCTTTCTAAGAAAAATACCTAAAATTTACTGGGTAGCTGTCCTTATTCCTCCGCAGAAGCAAGTAACTGAATACTCACCATTTTATTCAACAATTATATTTTCAACTTCTAATTATTTGCTTGTTAAATTTGCCATTGAAAGTGTTTTGTTGTAGCTGTTCGATAACATCCTGTTGACTCTGCTCGAAATCTAGCGAGCTGATAACTTCCTGTCCTCTCTGCCTCTGTTGCCCTCTTATCAGTTACATTGTTCCCTGCAATCTCTGGGAACATCAATGGTCCTCTAAAGATACAGTGCAGTGTTGTTACGCTCATGGCAGTAAGTGTGTTACTGGCAGGACCACTAGATAAAAAAAGGAAACTAATGCAGCCACCACATTGAAGGTTTGGAAAGTTGTAATATATAAAAAAAAATCCTGGGTTAAGAATCCCTTTAACCGCTTGCCGACCGCCACACGACTATTTACATCCACAGAATGGCACGGCAGGCAGATTGGCATACAGATACGTCCCTTTGAATCTGCCGCCCAGCGGGATCGGGAACGATCATCAGTGACGTGTCACGTGTAGCCACGCCCCCTAACAGTTAGAATCACTTAACCCCTGGAGCGCCTCCTAGTGGTTAACCCCTTTACTGCCAGTGGCATTTTTACAGTAATCAGTGCATTTTTATAGCACTGATCGCTGTAAAAATGACTATGGTCCCAAAATGGTGTCAAAAGTGCCCGATGTGTCCGCCGTAATGTCAAAGTCCAGATTAAAATCGCTAATCGCCGCCATAAAAAAGAATTATTAATAAAAAGTTCATAAAACAGTCCCCTATTTTGTAGACGTTATAACTTTTGCGAAAACCAATCAATAAGCGCTTATTGCGATTTTTTACCAAAAATATGGAAAAGAATACATGTCGGCCTAAACTGAGGAAAAAAAATGTTTTTATATATATTTTTGGGAATGTTTATAATAGCAAAATATAAAAAAATATTGTTTTTTTTTCAAAATTTACGCTCTTTTTTTGTTTATAGCGCAAAAAATAAAAATCGCAAAAGTGATCAAATACCACCAAAAGAAAGCTCTATTTGTGGAAAAAAATGACGTCAATTTTGTTTGGGAGCCACGTCGCACGACCACGCATTTGTCAGTTAAAGCGACGCAGTGCCGAATCGCAAATAGTGGCCTGGTCTTTGACCACCAAAATGCGAAGCGATTAAAGTGGAACCAAAGTCTTGCATTACAAAATTGCTGTGAGTTGGCCCACTCATGAGGCCAATTAAAATGGTTGTCTTAGGTGACAGTCATGGGGGGCATGGTGGGGGCTGAGGCCAGAGTCTCTATATTGGACACTTCGTCCTCATTGCAGCTCAGTAAAGCTTACTATACACTAGTAAAATTTGATTTCAGATTTGTGATTTAAGAACCTTTGTTAAATTTTCTAATCATTGCTGGGGTCAAATTGATATTCGTTTTAGATAAAAATCGATAAGATTAAGGATCGGGATGGAAACATTTTCTCCAACAAATTAATTCCTAATGCCCCGTACACACGATCGGAAATTCCGACAGCAAAAGTCCGATGTGAGTGAAGATGGAGGTAGGAATGGCGCTAGCTTAATTAAAGTGCAGTGCTGATGTTGTGGGTAATATTTTTTTTATTTTTGCTATAATAAATATTCTTCAAAAATATATAAAAAAAAAAATTTTTTTCCACAGTTTACGCATTTTTCTACCTATTTTTGGTAAAAAAAATCCCAATAAGCGTTTTTATCAATTGGTTTGCGCAAACTTTATAGCGTTTACAAAATAGGGGTTAGTTTTATTGCATTTTTATTAATATTTTTTTTTTACAACTAATGGTGGCGATCAGTGATTTTTGTCGTGACTGCGACATTATGGCGGACACTTCGGACAATTTCGACACATTTTTGGGTCATTTTCACAGCAAACAGTGCTATAAAAATGCATTGTTTACTGTGAAAATGACAATTGCAGTTTGGGGGTTAACCACAAGGGGGTGCTGAATGGGGTTATGTAAGACCTCATCTGTGTTTCTAACTGTAGGCGGGGCTGGACGTGTGACGTCATTGATCGCCTTTCCCTCTTCCCGTTCTTCAGCTCCTGTGACCGATCGCGGGACTCCGGCGGCGATCGGGTCCGCGGGTCCCGCGGCCGCTCCAGATGACGTCAGGTCGACGAAACCGGTCGAGCGATCCTAAAACCTGGTTAGGATGCCATAGGAGGACATACAGTAAAATCTTGGATTGCGAGTAACACAGTTTATGAGTATTTTGAAATACAAGCTTTTTAAAAATAAATCCTTACGAGCGTTGTCCCACAACATGAGCATAATTCAAACCTCTGGGGTGTGAAGTACCGAATTTGCCAAGAGGTATGGGGGCTCCGGTGATGCTCAGAGACACTCGGACTTGCTTGGAGACACTCGGAATCACTCAGTTTCAGAGTGTCTTAGAGTGTCTCTGAGCATCTCTGGGTGGTCTCCGAGCTTCTCTGAGTGTTTCTGAGTGTCTTTGGCGCCCCCACCTCTGCTCACATGTGGTACTACATAGATAAGCAGTGGCTGTGGAACAAATTATAGTTTTCTTTGATTCCTACGGGGAAACTCGCTTTGATATACAAGTCTTTTGGATTACAAGCATTCTTCTGGAACTAATTATGCTCGTAATCCAAAGTACTACTGTATAGGGTTTAACCTTAGATGACTTCATACTATAGGAATGTAATAATGAACTGACCAACTGACCAAGGAATGTGTGCTATCTTCCTTAAAAGGTAATACTACTATTATCAAGACTTACAATTGCTACCTGCTAGTCTTGTATATACCACAGCCAAAATTTGAATAAACTAGACCAGTACCAGGGCGAGCACGTGCCTAGTTTGGTCATCGTACCAAACCGCAAAAGAAGTGGGCGGGACTCGCCCTTGCCTGGTTTGATCATCGTGCCAAGCCACAATAGAAGTGGGCGGGACTCGCCCTTGCCTGGTTTGATCATCGTGCCAAGCCACGATATAAAAGTGGGCGGAACTCCTTTGCAAAAGGCATCTATCGCTAAATATCTAGTTACATTTTCCAATATTATTATTATTATATTACAGGATTTATATATCACCAACAGTTTATGAAGCGCTTTGCAACATAAGGGCAGACAGTACAATTACATATTGCATATGTAGGTAGTAACTGTAACAAAGTCATGTAAGTAACTGTGATTTTTTCTCCAAAGTAGGACACCTGAAGAAGCCATTCATTGGCGAAACGTGTAGAGATTAAGATCAGCACTTGGATCCTGCATATTTTTGGAAACCTGTTGCTCTTTTTACATAAACTTATGTTGTATATAAGGACTAAGTCCGAACTGGACAAGTGCATTACTATCCCATTGGGGAATATAGTTTACACTTATGGTAAGTGTTTGCAGCATTTAAATTGATTTAAATGGTTTGGAATGTGAATAAACTTTTGTATTTTTATACATACTTTAAGTAGTCATTGCCTTTATTTAGGGTTATGTGTGGCAACCTATAAAGTCCGTTCTTTTTCCTTTTCTTTATATTGTAGGTCTAGGGTCTCCATACTGTGTCTGAAGGCCAAATGTGGCCCTTTTTCTAGCCTTTCTCTGGCCATTGGGGGACTACTCCTCCCACTGATATGAGGCGATATTCCTCCCACTGACACCAATAATGGGGCACTATTTCTTCAACCGATATCCCAATCATGGGATACTATTCCTCACACTAATAGGGGCACTACTCCTCCTCCTATTGACCAACAACCCTAAGGCCATATTTATTCTCACTGATGCTGGTCCTGGGACATTTTCTGCCCCCGCTGGCCACAATCCAGCCCTCTAAAGTCTAAAGGACAATAAACCAATAAACTGGCCCTTTGTTTGAAAAGTTTGGATCCTTCTGTGTTCTAGTAAGGTGACCAGATT
>JAJQKJ010001422.1:0-33127 GCA_029574335.1 Rana kukunoris
AACCTCCATACCAGGCTTTTTATACCCACCTCCATACAGGCTTTTTAATACCCACCTCCATACCGGGCTTTTATTCACCTTAGCTTTTTATTTACATATACAGGCTTTTATACCCACCTCCATACCGGGCTTTTATACCCACCTCCATACCGGGCTTTTTACTCACCTCCATCATACGGGCCTTTTATTATACCCCAACCTCCATACCGGGCTTTTATACTCACCTCCATACCGGGCTTTTATACTCACCTCCATACCGGGCTTTTATACCCACCTCCATACGGGCTTTTATACCACCTCATACCGGGGCTTTTATACCACCTCCATACCGGGCATTTACACCCACCTCCATACCGGGCTTTTCCATGGGCTTTTATACTCACCTCCATACCGGGCTTTTTTATACCCACCTCCATACGGGCTTTTATACTCACCTCCATACCGGGCTTTTATTACCCACTCCATACCGGGTTTTTATACCCACCTCCATACCGGGTTGGGCTCTCCATTATTTTATACCTCCCACCTCCATACGGGCTTTTTTATACTCACCTCCATACCGGGCTTTTATACCCACCTCCATACCGGGCTTTTATACCCACCTCCATACCGGGCTTTTTATCACCTCCATACTTTCACCATCCATACGGGCTTTATACTTTCCATACCCACCTCCATACCGGGCTTTTTTTATACTCACCTCCATACCGGGCTTTTTATACCCACCTCCATACCGGGCTTTTATTTCCTTACCTCCATAATTTATACTCACCTCCCATACCGGGCTTTTTATACTCATCTCCATACCGGGCTTTTTTATACCCACCTCCATACCGGGCTTTTATACTCACCTCCATACCGGGCTTTTTTTTTTATTTTATACTCACCTCCATACCGGGCCATCTTTTTTTGGCTTTTATACCACCACCTCCATACCGGGCTTTTATACCCACCTCCATACCGGGCTTTTATACCTCACCTCCATACCGGGCTTTTATACCCACCTCCATACCGGGCTTCTGCTTTTTATACCACCTCCATACCGGGCTTTTATACCCACCTCCATACCGGGGGCTTTTTCTTTTATACCCACCTCCATACCGGGCCTATTCTGGCACTTCTCTCCTACATGTACAAATCATCATTCTTTTGCTAGAAAATTACGCAGAACCCCCCCAAACATTATATATGTGTTTTTTTTTTATAGCAGACGCCCTAGGGAATAAAATGGCGGTCGTTGCAACGTTTTATCTCTCACGGTATTTACGCAATCATTTTTCAAACGTCTTTTTTTTGGTAAAAAAATGGTTTCGTAAATTAAAAAAAAAAGAACAAAACAGTAAAGAAGTGAGCCCAATTTTTTTGTATAATGTGAAATATAACGTTACGCCGAGTAAATAGATACCTAACACGTCACGCTTTAAAATTGCGCACACTCGTGGAATGCGCGCCAAACTTTGTTACTTAAAAATCTCATAGGCGACGCTTTGAACATTTTTTACAGGTTACCAGTTTAGAGTTACAGAGGGGGTCTAGTGCGAGAATTGTTGCTGGCGCTCTAACGCACACGGCGATACCTCACATGTGTGGTTTAAACGGCGTGTGACATATGTGTGCGTTCGCTTCTGCGCGCAAGCTACTGGGGAAAGGGGCATTTTTTTTTTTTTTTTTACTTATTTATTTATTTTTTTACACTTTATCACTTTTATTCCTATTACAGGGAATGTAAACATAAGTTGTAATAGGAAATAGTGTGTGACAGGTCCTCTTTATGGAGAGAGGCGGGGTCAATAAGAGCTCCCCCTCCCCCCCATCTCTCCTCCAGGCTGAAAAGCATGAGATTGGGGGAAAAAAAATCACTGATCTCACGATCAGTGTTGCTTACTAGCCGCAATCGCGTCTTTGTTTGTTTACTTCCGGGTACCCCGGGCGTGACGTCATCACATCACGCTCGGGCCTCCGACGGTCATAGAGATGACTGGGGACCATCTGGTCACCAGTCATCTCTATGCTTCCTGCCAGTGCTGGACGATTCCTTCTCCAGGGCCCCTGATGGCACGGGAGAGCCCGGAGAAGCACCGGATGGCGGTGGGAGGGGGGGTGTCCCCTCCCGCCGCCTATAAGAACGATCAAGCGGTGGAACCGCCACTATGATCGTTCTTATGGTCCACAGGATCGTCAACTGAAGACGGTGATATCTGAATGATGCCTCTAGCTGCCCCCATCAATCAGTTATCCCCCCACAAAGCCCAGGACGTCATATGACGTCCACCCAGGATGTGAGATCCCCTCTGTGGACGTTCAATATGACGATGGGCGGGTATTGAAGTGGTTAAGTCCCCTCCCCCTCCCTGGTTCTCTATAGGGAATATAACATTAGATGTTGTGTACTGCGACTTACCCAGCGATCTCATTGTAGATACCTGAGCTTCACTCCCAACCACACCTAGGTAACCTAGGTAACCAGGGGAGGGATGGCAGCCTTAGGCCTGGGGGGGCAGGTTCAGTCAATTGGCCCATTGAACCGCCGGCCGAATCAGCTCACCATCCATGGCCCATCTGGTTTTTCAATGCAGCCTTACCAGTGCAGTCAACTTCAGTGCCCATCAATGCAACCTGATAACTGGGGCGGGTTACATGGGGTTGATGGGGTGGATGGGGGGGGGGGGGTCAGATATGGTGTCAGGGTCTCTCACCACAGTGATCTCAGCAGGTCCTTGCCAACTTCCTAGACTAAAATAAAAAATAAAATTGTAGCGGGCGGGCAGCGGCTGCCGGCTATAAGTCATGGCGGCCTGGGAGGCAATTGCCACCCTTCCCCCCGGCCCAGCCCTCCCCTCTAGGTAACACTTTCACCAACTGATAACCATTAGACGATCTTTGTTGAGTTCCCCTGCTCATAGAATGCATGCCTCCCAATTAGGGTGATGACATGTCCCGGATTGCCCGGGACAGTCCAGCATTTTGCAGGTCTGTCCCAGATCCCGGGCACCTTCATTCCAGGACAATATAGTGTCCCCGAATACAGAGAGCTGGGGAGGGGGGTTACTCCTGCCGCAAATTGAGTATCGGGGGAGGGGGGAGTGTCGCAAGTTGAGAGAAGCAGGGGGGCCGCGATTTCAGAATGGGAGGGCCACCGCAAATTGAGAAGCGGGGGGGGGAGAATTAAGGTTGGGGGCTTTGGGTGCTGAGGAAAAAAAGATTAAAAAAAGGGGGGATGCCATCTGGAACCACTGGGCCCCTTAGAGGTCGGGGGGGGGCTTTGGGTGCTGACAAAAAAAGGGGATGCCATCCTGGGCCCCTTAGAGGTCAGGGGGGGGGGTTTGGGTGCTGCCGGGAAAAAAAAAAGGTGGATGGGAGTGTCGCAAGTTGAGAGAAGCGGGGGGGAGTGTCACAAGTTAAGAAGGGGGCGCCGCGATTTGAGAATGGGGGGCCACCGCGAATTGAGTAGCGGGGGGGAATTAAGGTTGGGGGGCTTTGGGTGTTGAGGGAAAAAAAAAGGGGGGATGCCATCTGGAGCCCTGGAGACCACTGGGCCCCTTAGAGGTCAGGGGGGCGTTGGGTGCTGACGAAAAAAAAAAGGGATGCCATCCCGGGCCCCTTAGAGGTCGGTGGGGCTTTGGGTGCTGACGAACAAAAAAAAATTCAAGAAAAAGGGGGATGCCATCCGGGGCCCTGGGGACCACCGGGCCCCTTAGAGGTTGGGGGGGGGGGTTTTGGGTGCTGACGGAAAAAAAAAGGGAGGATGCCATCTGGAGCCCTGGGACCACTGGGCTCCTTAGAGGTCGGGAGGGCTTTGGGTGCTGACGAACAAAAAAAAATTCAAGAAAAAGGTGGATGCCATCCGGGGCCCTGGGGACCACCGGGCCCCTTAGAGGTCAGTGGGGGGGCTTTGGGTGCTTAGGAAAAAAAAGGGGGATGCCATCTGGGGCCCTGAGGACCGACAAGCCCCTTAGAGGTCGGGGGGGGGGGGCTTTGGGTGCCACCGCTTGATCATTCCTATAGGCACCTGGAGGGGACGTCCCCCCCTCCCGCCACCATCCGGTGCTTCTCCGGGGCTCTCCTGTGCCATCGGGGGCCCGGAGAATGAATCGGTCGGCGCTGGCTGGAAAGCATAGAGATCTCTATGACCATCAGAGGCCCGGGCGCGACGTTATGACGTCACGCCCGGTACCCGTAAGTAAACAAAGCCGCAATCGTGGGTGTTGGCATGTGATTTTTTTTCCCCGATCTCTCTCATGCTTGTAAGCCTGGAGGAGAGATGTGGGGGCAGGGGAGGGTCTTATAGACCCCGCCTCTCTCCATAAAGAGGACCTGTCACAATAGATTCCTATTACAAGGGATGTTTATATTCCTTGTAACAGGAATAAAAGTGATCAACAAAAGAAAAAGTATAAAAAAAAAAGTGTAAAAATAAAAAAATTAAGTAAAATAAAAATAAAATACATTTTTTTCTTTTTTCAAAACGCCCCTGTCCCCGTTATCTTGCGCGCAGAAGCGAACACGCATGCAAGTCCCGCCCACATATGTAAACGCCATTCAAACCCCACATGTGAGGTGTCGCTGCGTGCGTTAGAGCGCCAGCAACAATTCCAGCACTAGACCTCCTCTGTAACTCGAAAATAGTAACCTGTAAAAAAAATTTAAGCGTCGCCTATGGAGATTTTAAGTATCGAAGTTTGGCGCCATTCCATGAGTCTGCGCAATTATAAAGTGTGACATGTTAGGTATCTATTTACTCGGCGTAACATCATCTTTCACATTATACAAAAAAATTTGGCTACTGTTTTGTTATTTTTTAATTCATGAAACCGTTTCCCCCCCAAAAAGGTGTTTGAAAAATGATTGCGCAAATACCGTGCGAGATAAAAAGTTGCAATGACCGCCATTTTATTCCCTTGGGTGTCTGCTAAAAAAATATATATATATAATGTTTGGGGGTTCTGATTAATTTTCTAGCAAAAAAATATGTGATTTTTACATGAAGGAAAGAAGTGCCAGAATAGGCCCGGGGGTCAAGTGATTAAAGACGGCCCTGGGACCCCCTCCCCCCCATCCCCAGTACCCATCACCAGACGGCACTCTTCATACCTTGGCTTTGATGTGCGGTGAGAAGTGCTTCTATAATAGAAAGCAATGGGCCGTAGTTTGAGGGCCACACTTTGTATAAACAACGAGGATTCCTCACAGATTTCTCACCAAGAAATATTACACAGCCAAAGCCGATCGTAATCACAATTGGCGCGGTCGGTGAGATAATCTTTTGTGGCCAAAATGTAATCTAAGACTTCACAGTTCTAATGAGTTTTACAGGAAGAGATCGGCGTGTTTGCAGCTGTTATGCCTGCGTCTTGTAAATTCAGATTGGGAGCGTAATAAAGGAGGCGTCTGAAATACAACGCGATTCATTCCTGCCACCAGGGCCGCCATCAGGGGGTGGTCAGTAAGGGGAGCAGTATGTGGGCCCCGGAGGTCCCCAGGGGCCCGGATGGCAAACCCCCCTTATTTTTTATTTTTTATAAATGTTTTCTGTTTATATATATATTTTTAGATACATTTTTTTTTCTCTTCTGTTTTTTTTTTGCCGGATGGCAACTCCCCTTTTTATTTAATTTATTTAATTAAGATTAAGATTAATTAAAATTAAGATTTTTTCTTGGATACATTTTTTTCTTTTTTCTTTTTATATATATATATATATATATATATTATATATATATATATATATATATCCCCCCCAGGTCCCCGGATGGCAACCCCCCTTTTTTTAATTTATTTTTTTATACATTTTTTATTTTGTTTTTTTAATTTTTTTTATTAAAGGGCCCAGAGTTTTCTTATTGTATTTTTTATTTTTATTAAAGGGCCCAGAGGTCCCCAGGGGCCAGGAGGTCCCCATGGTCCCGGATGGCAACTCCCTTTTTTTGGTAATTTTTTATAGCATTTTATATATATTTTATATATATATATATATAATTTTTATTATTATTATTATTATTATTAAAGGGCCCAGAGGTCCCCAGGGCCCTGGATGGCAACCCCCCTTTATTTATTTATTTTTGTAGCATTTTATATATATATATATATATTATTAAAGGGCCCAGAGGTCCCATGAGGTCCCCATGGTCCCGGATGGCAACCCCCTTTTTTTTTTATTTGTTTATAACATTTATATATATAATATATATATATATATATATATATATATATATATATATATAATTAAATGGCCCAGAGGTCCCCAGGGCCCCAGATGGCAACCCCCCCCTTTTTTTATTTATTTTTATTTTTTTATTTAACATATTTTTCTTTATTTCTTTTTTTTTGTAAAGCCCCCCCCCCCCCCCCCCCGAAGCTGTGTAAGGGGCACCATAATTCCTGATGGCAGCCCTGCCTGCCACAATCCATATTTCAGGCTTTCAGAGAAATTTATTATAGCTGTACAAGGCGTCAGATCTTAAATTGTTGGGTAATGAAAGGTCACTAATAGGTACCGCATCCCGATAAGAACAGAGGGAATTAAACAGGGAATGGGACTTTTACAGGTACCAAAGAACAAGTACAATATGAAAAACAAAAGGGGAGGGCAGGAGGTCACATACCTCGGGATTTTAACAGTGTCAAAAGTAAGTAAAATGACCAGATACTGATCAACACAAAAATTAGAAAGAGTAATAAATAATTTTATTACAAAATTGATAAAAACATGAGACAGTACATATACAACAGATTTAGTTATTCCTGATAGGGCACATGTACAAGACCATTTTTCTCAACATGTTTCGCTCCAAAAAGAGCTTCTTCAGGAGATGAATGTATGGCGTTTTAATGTACCGTATATAAGCCGACCCGAATATAAGCCAGGCACTTAATTTTACCACAAAAAAAATATTGACTCGAGTATAAGCCTAGGATGTCCATCTGCATGCCTCACTGTGCCCATGACTAGACTGACATTTATCAGGGGTGCCCAGCTTTGAAAACTCAGTGCTCCCCGGCCGTAGGTTCCCCTGACAACAAACCTTGCGCGCTTTTAGAGGAGGAGTGGGGCTATATGTGTGCCAGGTTTGGGGTCCAGGGGACCCACGTCCAGCTGGTACCGGGTCCCCAAATTCACAGGAGAAATTACCATTTAACATTTGAGTCTATGGAAGGGGTGCCCGGCTTTGAAAAATCGGTGCTCCCCGGCCGTAGGTCCCACGAACAACAAACCTTGCAAGCTTTTAGAGGGGGAGTGGGGCTACATGTGTGCCAGGTTTGGGGTACAGAGGACCTACGTCCAGCCGTAGGTCCCCCTGACAACAAACTTTACCCCGGCCGCGGTACCAGGTCCCCAAAGTCCGGGAGATCAGGCGCAAAAAGGTGACTCAAGTATAAGCCAGGGGGGGGGGGGCATTTTCAGTCCAAAAAAAGTTCTGAAAAACTCGGCTTATACTCGAGTAAAAATTGGTGCTCCCCAGCCGTAGGTCCCCTTGACAACAAACTTTGCACACTTGTAGAGGAGGAGTGGGGGCTACCTGTGGGGTCCAGAGGACCTACGGCCGGCCGCGGTACCCGGGTCCCCAAATTCCGGAAGATCAGGTGCAAAAAGGTGACTTGAGTACAAGCCGAGGGGGGGCATTTTCAGTACAAAAAAAAATGTTCTGAAAAACTCGGCTTATACTCGAGTATATACAGTACTGGAAATAACCAAGAAAGAATATGAGCGCTCGTGTAAATGCATTAAAATAAAACACATTTAAATATATATATAAATTTCATAAGCATCCATACAACTATTAGAATGCGAAGGGCATATAAATAAAATCAGGAAATCAATCAATTGATTAATTATGAAAATGATATATATATTATATTTTAAATGTGTTTTCTTTTAATGCATTTACACGAGCGCTCATATTCTTTCTTTGTTATTTCCAGTACATTAACCACTTAAGACCCGGACCAAAATGCAGCTAAAGGACCTTGCCCCTTTTTGCGATTCGGCACTGCGTCGTTTTAACTGACAATTGCGCGGTCGTGCGACGTGGCTCCCAAACAAAATTGACGTCCTTTTTTCCCCACAAATAGAGCTTTCTTTTGGTGGTATTTGATCACCTCTGCGGTTTTTATTTATTGCGCTATAAACAAAAATAGAGCGACAATTTTGAAAGAAATGCAATATTTTTTACTTTTTGCTATAATAAATATCCCCAAAAATATATTAAAAAAACATTTTTTTTCCCTCAGTTTAGGTCGATAAGTATTCTTTTACCTATTTTTGGTAAAAAAAATATCGCAATAAGCGTTTATCGGTTGGTTTTCGCAAAATGTATAGAGTTTACAATATAGGGGATAGTTTTATTGCATTTTTATAAATTTTTATTTTTTTTACTACTAATGGCGGCGATCATCCATTTTTTTCATGACTGCGACATTATGGCGGACACTTCGGACAATTTTGACACATTTTTGTCATTTTCACATTAAAAAATGCATTTAAATTGCATTGTTTACTGTGAAAATGACAGTTGCAGTTTGGGAGTAAACCACAAGGTGGCGCTGTAGGGGATGTGTGACCTATGTGTTGTGTTTACAACTGTAGGGGGGTGTGGCTGTAGGTGTGACGTCATCGATCGCGTCCCCCTATTACAGGGATGACGCGATCGATGCTACGGCCACAGAGAAGCACGGGGAAGCCGTGTGTACACACGGCTCTCCCCGTTCTTCCGCTCCAGGGACGGATCGCCGCACTCCAGCGGCGATCGGGTCCGCGAATCCCGCGGTCCCGGAGCTTCGGACCGGGTCGCGGGCACGCGCCCGCGGCGCGCGCGCCTGCGACCCACGGCTGGGTACTAAAATCAACGTATATATACGTTGATGTGCCCAGACGTGCCATTCTGCCGCCGACGTAAATGTGCAGTAGGCGGTCCTTAAGTGGTTAAAAGGCCATAAATTCATCTCCTGAAGAAGCTCTTTTGGGAGCGAAACATGTGACCTCCTGACCTCCCCTTTTGTTTTTCAATTTAAATTGGGATGTGGTGTCTATATCTGTATACAGGGAGTGCAGAATTATTAGGCAAATGAGTATTTTGACCACATCCTCCTCTTTATGCATGTTGTCTTACTCCAAGCTGTATAGGCTCGAAAGCCTACTACCAATTAAGCATATTAGGTGATGTGCATCTCTGTAATGAGAAGGGGTGTGGTCTAATGACATCAACACTCTATATCAGGTGTGCATAATTATTAGGCAGCTTCCTTTCCTTTGGCAAAATGGGTCAAAAGAAGGACTTGACAGGCTCAGAAAAGTCAAAAATAGTGAGATATCTTGCAGAGGGATGCAGCACTCTTAAAATTGCAAAGCTTCTGAAGCGTGATCATCGAACAATCAAGTGTTTCATTCAAAATAGTCAACAGGGTCGCAAGAAGCGTGTGGAAAAACCAAGGCGCAAAATAACTGCCCATGAACTGAGAAAAGTCAAGCGTGCAGCTGCCAAGATGCCACTTGCCACCAGTTTGGCCACATTTCAGAGCTGCAACATCACTGGAGTGCCCAAAAGCACAAGGTGTGCAATACTCAGAGACATGGCCAAGGTAAGAAAGGCTGAAAGACGACCACCACTGAACAAGACACACAAGCTGAAACGTCAAGACTGGGCCAAGAAATATCTCAAGACTGATTTTTCTAAGGTTTTATGGACTGCTGAAATGAGAGTGAGTCTTGATGGGCCAGACGGATGGGCCCGTGGCTGGATTGGTAAAGGGAGAGCAGAGAGCTCCAGTCCGACTCAGACGCCAGCAAGGTGGAGGTGGAGTACTGGTTTGGGCTGGTATCATCAAAGATGAGCTTGTGGGGCCTTTTCGGGTTGAGGATGGAGTCAAGCTCAACTCCCAGTCCTACAGCCAGTTTCTGGAAGACACCTTCTTCAAGCAGTGGTACAGGAAGAAGTCTGCATCCTTCAAGAAAAACCTGATTTTCATGCAGGACAATGCTCCATCACACGCGTCCAAGTACTCCACAGCGTGGCTGGCAAGAAAGGGTATAAAAGAAGAAAAACTAATGACATGGCCTCCTTGTTCACCTGATCTGAACCCCATTGAGAACCTGTGGTCCATCATCAAATGTGAGATTTACAAGGAGGGAAAACAGTACACCTCTCTGAACAGTGTCTGGGAGGCTGTGGTTGCTGCTGCACGCAATGTTGATGGTGAACAGATCAAACCACTGACAGAATCCATGGATGGCAGGCTGCATGAGTGTCCTTGCAAAGAAAGGTGGCTATATTGGTCACTGATTTGTTTTTGTTTTGTTTTTGAATGTCAGAAATGTATATTTGTGAATGTTGAGATGTTATATTGGTTTCACTGGTAAAAATAAATAATTGAAATGGGTAGATATTTGTTTTGTGTTAAGTTGCCTAATAATTATGCACAGTAATAGTCACCTGCACACACAGATATCCCCCTAAAATAGCTAAAACTAAAAACAAACTAAAAACCACTTCCAAAAATATTCAGCTTTGATATTAATGAGTTTTTTGGGTTCATTGAGAACATGGTTGTTGTTCAATAATAAAATTAATGCTCAAAAATACAACTTGCCTAATAATTCTGCACTCCCTGTATGCTCATTCTTAGCACTTTAAATCATATACAATATGAAATTTATATAAAAATAAAAAAAATTATTAGCACACAGAATTTCTTTAATCTTAATAGACATTTAGATAAAGCTTAAGGATCAAATACAACTACTTTATACTCTACATGTTTCGCTCAGTAAACTTCTTCAGGAGTTTTTTTCCGAAGTGTTGCATGAATTTTTTTTTATATTTATTTAAAAGAAAAAAGCTGATCACCAGCTTATGAGTAAGGGACATTGGTCATATGTGCCAATCAGTACCCCCTGCCATTGCCACCTGCAAGTGCCCACAGTGCCCACCAGTGCCACCTATCAATGCCCACAAGTGCCACCTATCAATGCCCACCAGTGGTGACAATCAGTGCCTCATAAGGGCCACCTAGCAGTGCTACCTATAAGAGTAACTTATCAGTGCCCATTATTTCCACCCATCAGGGCCCATAACTGCCACCCAACAGTGCCCATCACTGCCAGCTATCAGTGCCACCCATCAATGCCACCTATTAGTGACACATCTCAGTGCCCACCTGCCCATGCCACCCAGGGGTGTACTTAGGTTTTGCGCTGCCCTAGGCCTGACTAAACTCGTGCACCCCCTAATTTAAATATGACCCACCCCTTCCTGTCAAGGCCACACCCCTTGCGGTTTAAGACCCACCCTGAAATTTTCAAGTGGGGACACTAGTTCTGACGGCCTGGGGGGGGGGGGCAATGGATTCCCTTATTTTGCATAGATTTCCTCTCACTTCCTGTTTGGCTATGGGACAGGAAGTGAAGGGAAATCTCTGCAATGGGACAGGGATGGTAAAAAATTAGAAGCAACGCCCCCCGCCCCCACAGTTGCAGAATGCCAACCGCCCACATACTGGAAGCAGTGTGGCCGATTTATGCCTAATTTGCCTAACAGTGTAGCGCAAGCCGGCGGGGACACTGTACGTGCTGCCCTAGGCCTGGGCCTTGTTGGCCTAGGCCAGGATACAGCATTGGTCCCACCTATCAATGCCTTTCAGTGCCACCCATCAGTGGCACCTACCAGTGCCGCCTATCAGAGCCCACGAGTGCCGCCTCATCAGTGTACTCTACATGTTTCGCTCAGTAAGCTTCTTCAGGAGTTTTTTTCCAGTGTTTTCAGTGTTGCATAACGTTTTTTTTTAATATTTATTTAAAGTGCTTCTAAAGAAATACAAAAGAAATAACAATCATGAGAAAATGACTTCTTAAAAAACTTGTTATAATACAGTATTGCAAAAATGCATGTCATGAGACAGATAATTATACATTTTGTTACATGATATAGCAGCGAACTGAGAACGCATGGCTACCAGATGCTTTGATTCACTATAGGTATATTATTAGTTCTTAAATGTAGATCCGGGTTAACCACTTCAGCCCCAAACCAGTATGCAGCCAAATGACCAGGCCACATTACGGCGCACACATCGGACACTTTTGACACCATTTTGGGACCGTTGTCATTTATACATCGATCAGTGCTATAAAAATGCACTGATTACTGTGTAAATGGCACTGGCAGTGAAGGGGTTAACCACTAGGGGCCGAGGAAGGGGTTAAGTGTGTCCTAGGGAGTGATTCTAACTGTGAGAGGATGTGGCTACGTGTGACACAACACTGATCACTGGCCCCCCGATGACAGGGAGCAGTAGATCAGTGTCCTTTCACAAGACAGAACAAGGAGATGCCTTGTTTACATAGGCATCTCCCCTTTTGCAGCTCCGAGAAAAGGACCGCGGGGGCACCAGTGGACACCGAGTCCGCGGGTCCCCGCGGGCACAGTCACGGAGCTTGCGGCAGGGGTGTGCAAACCAATGAATTCCAAATTTGCAAAACGATTTGAAAATGTATTGACAGTTCAAAATTCTGTATGAAGAATAGCTGGTTGGATGGGCCAACCGATGACTTATCAGCTGTCAGCGGGTTTCCCCATTGTCAGCTGAGTTTTAAAAAAAAAGAATGCAGGCAATGAAAACTAAAGAAAAAAAAAAACAGTGTGGGGTTCCCCCCCCCCCCCTCCCATATTTTCCATACCAGACCCTTATATATATATATATGTTTGTGAAAACTTTTTTTAGTCATTAACCACTTGCTTACTGGGCACATAAACCCCCTCCGTGCCCAGGCCAAATTTCAGCTTCCGGCACTGCGTTGCTTTAACTGACAATTGCGCGGTCGTGCGGCGTGGCTCCCAAACAAAATCGACGTCTTTTTTTCCCCCACAAATAGAGCTTTCTTTTGGTGGTATTTGGTCGCCTCTGCGGTTTTTATTTTTTGCGCTATAAACATAAAAAGAGCGTCAATTTAAAAAATATACATATATTTTTCACTTGTTGCGATAATAAATATCCCAATTTTTTTTTTAAAAAAAAAACATTTTTTTTCTCAGTTAAAGCCGATTTTACGTATTTTTCTACGTATTTTTGTAAAAAAAAAAAAAAAAAATCGCAATAAGCGACTGGTTTGCGCAAAAGTTATAGCGTCTACAAAATGGGGAACAGAATTATGATTTTTTTTTTATAATTTTTTTTTTTACTGGGACTGCGGCGGACATATCGGACACTTTTGACACAAATTTGGGACCATTCACATTTATACGGCGACCAGTGCTATAAAAATGCACTAATTACTGTATAAATGTGACTGGCAGGGAAGGGGTTAACACTAGGGGGGGGTGAGGAAGGGGTTAAATGTGTATCCTGGGTGTGTTCTAACTGTGTGGGGGGAGGGGGGGTGACTGGGGGAGGTGATCGATCCGTGTCCCCCTATGTACAAGAGACACAGATCGGTCTCCTCTCCTCTGACAGGACGTGGAGCTCTGTGTTTACACCCCATCATTACACACACAGAGCTCCACGTCCCTGCTGTCATCTTCTTGTTTTCCCGCCGATCGCATGTACCCGACGGACATCGCGGCCGCCAAGTATATGCATCGGATCCTCAGCGATTCAGCGGGACAGTGTTTACCCGCGGCACGCCACCCAGTGGCGCGCGCGGGTAATGCACTATAAATGACGTCCAAAGACGTCCAGTTGGCGCCTCAGGTCCGCGCTGTTGACGTATTTTGTCAATAGCGCGGGTCTGAAGTGGTTAAATGTAATAAAATGTCTGCTTACTAGATCTGGGTCTCTGCCCCGTGGAAAAAATTCTGCTAATAGTGCTTAAAAAAAGTGAACTTGTACAGAAAAGTGTCATTCTATACAGTACAGTACTTACCTTACTGCGGTCCTCCACACCCAAACTCTGGTGGGTTTTACTTCCTCTTTTTTCCCCTGCAAGGTAAAAGCATAATGCGCTAGTATGCACCGCATGCTAGCCCATTAAGTTGCACTTACCGGCAAAGGAAGCCCGCAATGTCCCCACATCCATCTTCACCCCTCTTCCTTCCGGGGGAGTGGACTGCGGCTCTGTGACTGGTCGGAGTCGCATGAGGTCACTCCTGCACATGCACACGGGAGCCACCGGTCATGGCACGGGCCCTTTCTTCAGTGAGCATGCGCAATGACGTCGGCGCCAGCATATATGAGAAGTATATCCTAAACCGTTCCGGTTCAGGAGATATTTCCAGTACCTACAGCTAAGCCTTACCTGTAGGTAAAAATGGGTTTACAACCACTGTAAAGCGGAGTTCCACCCAAAAATTGAACTTCCGCTTTTCGGAATCTCCCCCCCCCCCCCCGATGTTGCATTTGGCACCTTTCAGGGGGAGGGGGAGCAGATACCTGTGTAATCCAGGTGTTTGCTCCCACTTCCAGGCCTAGATAGCCGAACCACCGGCGACTACCTACGCCACGTCCGGCGCCTCCCCCCCGCTGTCTTCTGGGAGACACACAGGTCCCCAGACGACAGCAGGGACCAGTGAGATCACGCAGCGCAAGTCGCGCATGCGCAGTAGGGAACCAGGAATTGAAGCCGCAAGGCTTTCCTTACCGAAGATGGCGGCAGCAGCCCCCCTGGGAGCCTAGGGATCGATCGGCTTCGGGTGTCCTTATTTTAAAAGTCAGCAGCTGCAGTATTTGTTGAACTCCACTTTAACCACGAGGGTACAGCACGCCGTCAAATGACGGCGGGCGGAATACCCTGTTGTTCTGACAGGACGTCATATGACGTCCTGTCATTCTAAGCTGCTATGGGGCGCGTGCGCGCACCCGTCGCCTTACTGGGAACTCAATGCGCGTGCCCGGCGGCCGCGATGGTCGCCGGGCACCAGCGATTGTCCAGTAACTGTGCAAGGACGTGGAGCTCTGTGTGTAATGATGGGGTGTAAACACAGAGCTCCACGTCCTGTCAGGGAGAGAGGAGACCGATTGTGTCCCTTGTACATAGGGACTCAATCGGTCACCTCCCCCAGTCACCCCCCCCCCCTCCCCCTACAGTTAGAACACTCATAGGACACACATTTAACCCCTTCCCTGCCCCCTAGTGGTTAACCCCTTCACTGTCAGTCACATTTATACAGTAATCAATGCATATTTATAGCATTGTTCACTGTATAAATGTGAATGGTCCCAAAAATGTGTCAAAAGTGTCCGATGCGTCCGCTATAATGTCGCAGTCCCCAAAATCATTCCTAGTAAAAAAAAAAAAAAAAAATCATATTTATGTCGCCTATTTTGTAGGCAATATAACTTTTGCGCAAACCAGTCACTATACGGTTATTGCGATCGGCCTAAACTGAGATAAATATATATATATATATATATTTTTAAATGGTATTTATTATAGCAAAAAATATTGTGTTTTTTTTCAAAATTTACGCTCTATTTTTGTTTAAAGCCCAAAAAATAAAAACCGCAGAGGTGATCAAATACCACCAAAAAAAATCTCTATTTATGGGAAAAAAGGACGCCAATTTTGTTTGGGAGCCGCGTCGCACGACCGCGCAATTGTCAGTTTAAGCGACGCAGTGCCGGAAGCTAAAATTTAGTCTGGGCAGGAAGGGGGTGTATGTGCACAGTAGGCAAGTGGTTAAAGAGCTTGTAAACCTCCAAAAAAAAAAACCCTGCAAGACAAAGGCATAATGGGCAATAGGGTAAAAGACCTTCTGCATGCAGCCCCCCCCCCCCCCCAGTGCCCCCTGATACTTACTTGAGCCCAATCCCAATTCAGCGGTGTATATGAGAGCAATCACAGTCAGTAACAAGGGACCGGGGGGGGGGCGGGGCTCAGGAATGAACATGCACGAGTGCCCCCATAGCAAGCAGATTCTTGGCGGGGGAGGAGCCAGGAGCGCCAGTGGGGGGCCCGAGAAGAGGAGGATCTGGGCTGCTCTGTGCAAAACCACTGCACAGAGGAGGTAAGTATAACATGTTTGTTATTTAATTAAAAAAAAAAAAATGTTTTACTATCATTTTAAAGTGTATACAATGTTGCAATCATTTGTTTGCAGCTACAAATGTTCCTCCTCATTATTGTGAGTCAGCTGGCAGGAGAAATATCCCACAATCAGTCTGCTGGATTAAACCGCTCTGCGTCCAGCGATCGCTATTAACCACTTAAAGACCTCCTGGGCACAAGGGCGTACATGTACGTCCCCTTTAAGAACTCAGCCGTGGGTCGCGAGCGTGCAGCCGCCGGCGCGCTCGCGACCCACGGGACCCGATCACCGCCGGTGTCCCGCGATCAGTCACAGGAGCTGAAGAACGGGGAGAGGTGAGTGTGAACAAACTTTTCCCCGTTCTTATCTGTGGCAGTGACACTGATCGTCTGTTCCCTGTCATAGGGAACGGCGATCAGTGACGTCACGCCCCCCTACAGTAAGAAACTCACAATAGGACACACTTAACCCCTTCAGCGCCCCCTGGTGGTTAACCCCTTCACTGCTATTGCCATTTTCACAGTAATCGGTGCATTTTTATAGCACTTTTCGCTGTGAAAATGACAATGGTCCCAAAAATGTGTCAAAAGTGTCCGATGTGCAGTCACGAAAAAAATCGCTGATCGCCGCCATTACTAGTAAAAAAGAATAATAATTAAAATGCCATAAAACTATCCCCTATTTTGTAGACGCTGTGGCCCAGATTCAGAGAGAATTAGATTCTCGTAGAGTATCAGAAATACACTACGCCGCCGTTTTTTACCTGGCTCTACGTGGAATCCCGGTAGATTTTGTCCAGTAAACGACGGCGGCGTAGTGTATTTCTCCCGTCGCAATCCATCTAGACGAGTAGGGGGCGTGAAGGATTTAAAATAGGCGCGTTCCCGCGGCGATCGTACTTCCCGCCGTGCATTGCGCGAAATCACGTCGTTACGTCATTCGTTGTTTGAGTAGCGTCGTTTACGGACATTTCTATTCCCGAACGAGTTACGCAAAAAAAAAAAAAATTTAAATTTGACGCGGGAATGACGGCCATACTTAACATGGGCTACGCACCGTTAGACCAGCAAAAAGCTGGTCTAACAGTACGTAAAAAAAAACAGACGTAAGCGATTGCGAAGACCGCTCGTATCTTCGTGGATCGCCGTAAAAACACATTTGCATATCCCGACGCATGAAAACGACGCAAACTCCTCCCAGCGGCCGCAAAAATTTCGCAGCGTAGATCCGAAGGCTTACGAAGACGTAAGCCTCTCGGATCGAAGCCCGAAGCCGCCGTATCATGGTTTGAGGATTCAAACTAGTGATACGGCGCGCGAAATTTGAAATTACTCCTGTCTAACACCAGTTAGACAGGCGTAATTGCTCTATGAATCTGGGCCTATAACTTTTGTGCAAACCAATCGATAAACGCTTATTGTAATTTTTTTTTTACCAAAAATATGTAGAAGAATACGTATTGACCTAAACTGAGGAGAAAAAATATTTTTTTTTACTTTTTCGGTGGATATTTATTATAGCAACATTTTTTTAATTTTTTCGCTCTATTTTTGTTTATTAGTGTTGCTCACAAATATTCGCATTGCGAATATTCGCTACGAATATTGCATATTCGAGTATTCGTGAATAACTCGAATATTGCGGCGAATATTCGCTATGGCGAATATTCGTATTTTTTCAAATTTATTTTTAAAACAGATCACATCCTAGTGATCTCCATCGACGTCTAAAAGCATTGCTGGTATGATTAGAGACCCTGGGCCGAGTAGCTGATGCGATTCTTTTATATTGCCGAAAATTCGCATTCGGAGAAGATAATCGCGCAATAGGAATATTGCGCGATTATCTTCTCCGCCCTTCTTTTGCCCCCTTATTCTCCTTTCTTTTAAGTAGAGTTAGTGTAGAGTTAGTGTTTAGTGCATATTAGTTTAGTAACACAGGAAATGATCTCCGTTTATGAGAATTTCGCAATCATTTTCGCATTAGCGAAATTTCACAAAAAAAATTTTGGATAAAATATCACGAATATTCGATATTAGCGAATATTCGCGAATATTCTTCTATATATTCGCGCAATATCGCGAAATCGAATATGGCGTATTCCGCTCAACACTATTGTTTAATAGCGCAAAAAAATAAAATCTCTATTTGTGGGGAAAAAAGGACGCCAATTTTGTTTAAGAGCCACGTCGCACGACCGCGCAATTTTCAGTTAAAGCGACGCAGTGCCGAATCGCAAAAAGTGGTCTGGTCATTGGCCAGCGAAATGGTCCGGGGCTGAAGTGGTTAAGTTAAATAACAATTCAAAATAGGGGCTCAATGAAAATAGACTCTACCGTCCCTTTAATTCTCATCAGATAATTAAAAGTATCACTTTAACTCCTTTTGTCCAGCTTGGTCCGGCGGCTCACACAATACCACACTCTCGTTCTCCAAAAAAAAAAGTAAAAACTCCAATGACTCTAATAGATGAAATGTGAGATGCAGAAATAATATTGTATCAAAGTCACAAAGGCCGAACACTGCAGACAGACAACCCATTGTCATCGGGGGAGGGGGTGGGGTGGGTTCGGTGAAGGCTCCTCATAGATAAAACTTGTGATTTATCGCAGATAATTGCTATGAAATAACGCTCAGGACGGGGCCGGCCAATCTCCTGATAGTTTGTGGTTTTGTGTTCTGGCCACATAAATATGAACGACTTTAACCGCTTAAGTCCCGGACCATTATGCAGGTAAAAGACCTGGCCTCTATGTGCGATACGGCACTGCGTTGCTTTAACTGAAAATTGCGCGGTCGACCCTTGGTTTTGTTCCTGGTTATCCAAGTCCACTACCTGCCCTGACCTTTGGCTTCGTTCCTGGCTATTCGGATCTGCTACATGCCCTGACCCTTGGCTTTGTTCTAGTTATCCATATCTGCTACATGCCCTGACCCTTGGCTTTGTTCCTAGTTATCCATATCTGCTGCTACATGCCCTGACCCTTGGCTGTGTTGCTAGTTATCCATATCTGCTACATGCCCTGACCTTTGGCTTCGTTCCTGGCTATTCGGATCTGCTACATGCCCTGACCCTTGGCTTTGTTCTAGTTATCCATATCTGCTACATGCCCTGACCCTTGGCTTTGTTCCTAGTTATCCATATCTGCTACATGCCCTGACCCTTGGCTGTGTTGCTAGTTATCCATATCTGCTACATGCCCTGACCTTTGGCTTCGTTCCTGGTTATCTGAGTCTGATACCTGCCCTGACCTTTGGCTTCATTCCTGGCTATTCAGGTCTGCTACATGCCCTGACCCTTGGCTTTGTTCCTGGTTATCTGAGTCTAATACATGCCCTGACCCTTGGCTTTGTTCCTAGTTATCCATATCTGCTACATGCCCTGACCCTTGGCTTTGTTCCTGGTTATCTGAGTCTGATACCTGCCCTGACCTTTGGCTTCATTCCTGGTTATCCAAGTCTGCTACCTGCCTTGACCCATGGCTTTGTTTCTGGTTATCCCAGTCTTCTACCTGCCATGACCCTTGGCTTTGTTCCTGGCTATCCAAGTACGCTACATGCTCTGATCCTTGGCTTTGTTCCTAGTTATCCATATCTGCTTCCTGCCCTGACCCTTGGCTTTGTTCCTGGTTATCTGAATCTGATACCTGTTCCGACCCTTGGCTTTGTTCCTAGTTATCCATGTCTGCTACCTGCCCTGACCCTTGGCTTTGTTCCTGGTTATCTGAATCTGATACCTGTTCCGACCCTTGGCTTTGTTCCTAGTTATCCATGTCTTCTACCTGCCCTGACCCTTGGCTTTGTTCCTGGTTATCTGAGTCCACTACCTGTCCTGACCCTTGGCTTTGTTCCTGGCTATCCAGGTCTGCTACCTGCCCTGACCCTAGGCTTTGTTCCTAATTATCTATGTCTGCTACCTGCCCTGACCATTGGCTTTGTTCCTGGTTATCTAAGTCTGTTATCTGCACTGAACCTTGGCTTTGTTCCTGACTATCCAAGTCTGCTACCTGCCCTGGCCCTTGGCTTTGTTCCCGGATAACCATGTCTGCTACCTGCCCTGACCCTTGGCTTAAAATTTCTGGTTATCTAAATATAATACCTGCCTGACCCTTGGCTTTGTTCCTGGCTATCCAAGTCTGCTACATGCCCTGACCCTTGGCTTTGTTCCTAGTTATCCATATCTGCTACATGCCCTGACCTTTGACTTTGTTCCTGGTTATCTGAGTCTGATACCTGCCCTGACCTTTGGCTTCATTCCTGGTTATTCAAGTTTGCTACCTGCCCTGATCATTGGCTTCATTTCTGATTATATGAGTCTGCAACTTGCCCTGGCCTTCGGCTTCCTTGAGTAAAACTCAAGAAAAATAACCCTGAAACAAAATGAATGAAGCCATCATATCTAAGGGCTGGTAAACTGCAATATATTACATTTTTGGGATTTGGTTTTGGATCTCTCCAGCTTTAACTCTCCAGTTTTGCATAGACTGAACCTCCAAACGAATTAGATTGTTATACTGTAACAGTAGGAGCTACTGTCACTGTAAACTGGACACAGGGTTTGCACACTTTAGAGGTGCAAGACTACAGAGCGTAACTATGGACTGGAGAAGACTTCTTTTGAAGCTGTCTCCAGGTTTTGGTATTTCATCATGGGGCTCTGTAGTGTGGAGATTCCATAGTGTCTTGGGTGGGACGGGATCTCCAACCCTGAATCCAGATTTTGTGGATGACCAGCAGGGTCTGTGCTCAGGTGAGCCCAGCCCTTTATAATCAGTGTGTGGGAAGATCTCATGGCTCCCAGTTGGAGACAGCTCCACACTGAGCCCTGGTTCACACTGGGCTGCGGGAGTGAAATTGCGCAATTTCAGCTGAACTTGCGCGATTTCACTCCCTCTGGCAGTTCCGATTTCGGCGCGATTTAGGAGACATTTGTGCAGGGTTCTGCACAGATGTCAATGTAAATCGCGTCCTGAAATCGCAAAAAGTAGTACAGGAACTACTTTTTGAAATCGGTGCAGCGCCGCAGATGCGGAGTCGCACCGATTAGGACGGTGTCATTGCCAGCAATTGCCGCCGATTTGAGATGCGATTTCACATGTGAAATCGCATCTCAAATCGAACTAAATCGTACCCAGTGTGAACCTGGGCTAAGAGTCGGTTCACACTGGGGCGACTTGGGATCCGACTTTAAGGTTCCCTCAAGTCGTTCCAAGTCGCGCTGTAGAAAAAAACAATGTAAGTGAATGGGAGCGGGTGTTAATACACACTACTTAAGTCGCTCCGACTTCAGAAAAGGTTCCTGTACGACTTCAATCCGACTTCTAGGCGACTTGTACCCATTGATTTCAATGGAAGTCGCTTCCAAGTCTGATCACTGTCTTAACTGAAGCTACTTTCCAGGAAGATAACATACATTTCTCAGGCAAACCCCTCCCTCCCCCCTCCCTCTCCCAGAGCTGATTGTTGTTTTATTGGCCACTGAAATGTCTCCTGTCCTGGAGACGACTTCAAGTCGTGTTGTAAATCTCCCCAGATCTCCTTGTGGTTCATGCTCAAGTCGTGTCGGAGTCGCCTCTGAAAGTTGCGCTGGAAGTCGTGTCGCCCCAGTGTGAACCGACTCTAATGCCGCGTACACACGGTCGTTTTTTGCGATGAAAAAAAAAACGTTGTTTTTTAAAACGTCATTTAAATTTATCGTGTGTGGGCAAAACGTCGTTTTTTGTCTTCAAAAAAACGACCAAAAAAAAATTCCAACATGCTTGAATTTTTTGTGTCGTTTTTCAAAACGTCGTTTTTTGTTTCACAAAAAGTCACCGTGTGTAGCAAAAACGTCGTTCAAAACGACGTTTTTCAACCCGCGCATGCCCAGAAGCTAGTTATGAAGCGAGCTTCAATGGAAAAGAGTGGTGAACGTAACCTCGCTTTTTGTGAAAAAAACGATGGTGTGTATGCAAAATTGTCTTTGAAAAGTGACGTTTCAAAAACGTCGTTTTTTACTTCACAAGAAAACGTCGGGTGTTTTTTCATCGCAAAAAACGACCGTGTGTACGCGGCATAAGAGACAGGGGGTCTCCAGAAATCAGAGAGGCTGTAGGAGAGCCAGAATATTGATAACTGCAAGAGGCAGAGCTGTAGACGCTGAAGGGAAGCTGTCTATCTTGAGGATTCCGCTGGTCTGGGTGACCAGGATAACGAGCAGAAGTAAGGCTAAAGAGAGCCAGGTGGGCTAGTATTTTTTCTGTTTTGCATTTGATGGAGAAGAACCCCCTGCGTGGGAAACCTTGGATTGGACTTTTAATTTTGCCTTTTTATTAAAAATGGGCTACCATGCCTTTAAAACATAGTTCCTGACTGGTGTGAATCGCTGAAAAGACGCATACCACGAGAGTTAACAACCCCCAACGTTACAATACACATACAGCACATACACAGAGATATGTATTCAAAAAGACCTCAGATTCCATGTGACACACACACCCAGATCCATCACTCTGATTTTAATCTCCAATGTTGCAACTTGCAATTTTCTGCAGAAAAACAACGCGTATCGGAAACCTCTTCGAGAATGACTTCTCTGAAGTTCACGAAGAACGCCTCGGTAACGAGAAACTCGGTTACAACACAGAAAAAGTGGTCAGCGCCGCTTGGAATAACATTTCGGCATTCCTCGGATTCCTGGCATTGGGAACCCAGAGGGAAGGTGACCCCGTATTTTTCCAGTTAAGCAGAATTTCCATTTGGATGAGATGGAGAAATTGTATAAGAGAAGAGTGACAGCAGGCCGGGGAACTTGTGTGAGTGCAAATACCGCGCTGGAAACAATAACAGAGCGCTGCTTTAGTAAACACAATCCTGGGCAATTGTGATAACTGCTGTGTCACTGTGGGAAAAAAAAAAATCAGCTTGACTTTAGACCCTAAACTAGGCATAGAGAGAAACAGAGTGAGAGAGTGTGTGTGAGAGAGAGAGAGAGAGAGAGAGAGAGAGAGAACGAGGATCTCTGCTTCATAAAGTTCCAAGGAAGCAGGTTTCACCAGTGGCGGACAGGTGCAGTACGAGCTTTGGGATCACAGCTGGGGAGGTGAAAGTTGCCCCGGCTTAAAACTAGATCATGGAGTATAAGCATGGGGGTATGAGCATGGAGTAGGACAGTGGCGGCTGGTGCTCAAAATGTTTTGGGGGGGGCGCGCAAACGGAAAATAAATAAATAATTGCAGCCTCACTGTGCCCATCACATGCAGCCACCGTGCCATCAAATGCAGCCACTGTGCCCATCAATTGTCACCACTGTGCCATGCCATCAAATGCAGCAACTGTGCCATCAATTGTTACCACTGTGCCATGCCACACAGCAACTGTGCCATCAATTGTCACCACTGTGCCATGCCATTAAACACAGCCACTGTGCCATCAATTGTCACCCACTGTGCAATGCCATCAAACACAGCAACTGTGCCATCCATTGTCACCACTGTGCCATGCCATCAAATGCAGACACTGTGCCATCAATTGTCACCACTGTGCCATGCCATCACACGCAGCCACTGTGCCATTAATTGTCACCACTGTGCCATGCAACACAGCAACTGTGCCATCAATTGTCACCCATGTGCCATGCTCAGCCATGCCATCAAATGCAGTCACTGTGCTTTAATTGTCACCACTGGTGCCCCATGATGCCACTGTGCCCATTGTCACTACTGTGCCCCATGATGCCACTGTTCCCATTGTCATCACTGTGCCCCATGATGCCACTGTGCCCATTGTCACCACTGTGCCCCATGCCACTGTGCTCATTGTCGCCTCTGTGCCCTTTGTCACTACTGTGCCCCATGATGCCACTGTTCCCATTGTCATCACTGTGCCCCATGATGCCACTGTGCCCATTGTCACCACTGTGCCCCATGCCACTGTGCTCATTGTCGCCTCTGTGCCCTTTGTCACCACTGTGCCCCATGATGCCACTGTGCCCATTGTCACTACTGTGCCCCATGATGCCACTGTTCCCATTGTCATCACTGTGCCCCATGATGCCACTGTGCCCATTGTCACCAGTGCCCCATGCCACTGTGCTCATTGTCGCCTCTGTGCCCTTTGTCACCACTGTGCCCCATGATGCCACTGTGCCCCATAATGCCCCTTTCCCTGTAAAAAGCACTTACCTGAAAGCGGAGGTTCACCCTTAAATCTAGATATACTGTTATATCCAGCATACTGCTGACATCAACAGTATGCTGGATTTGCTGTTTTTTTTTTTTCCGGGCTGTACTCACCTTTTTTTCTTGTTTTCACCCGACTTCCGGGTTCTCGATTCCCCCCCCCCGGGGAGTAGGCGTCGCATAAATGATTGACGTACGGCTAAAGCGCGTCATCGCCTTCCGAAAATATCCGACAGGGACTCGGCACTTTACGGCACCTGCACAGTCAGCTCTACACGGCAGGCGCAGGCGCCGTATAGCCTAGTAAAGAGCCGAGTACCCGTCGGATATTTTCGGAAGGCGATGACGCGCTTTACCAGCACGTCAATCGTCTCCTGGGAGGATCATCACTCACTCCCAGGAGACATTGCGCAGACCTCCCCGTCGGGGAAAGGAGCGACACGCCCACTCCCCGCAAGGAAGAAGACCCGGAAGTGCGGCTGAAGACAGGTAAGTGTATACATTAAAAAAATAAAAATGACAACACTACAAGCCTTTATTAAGGCTGCAGATAGGTTAGCAAAAAAGTTCATTTTGAGGGGTGAACCTCCGCTTGAAGCTTCCATGTCCTCCCTCGATGTCTTCTGCCGCCGTGGTGAAGCTTCAGCCAATCAGGTTCCTGATAACCAGAGTCGGGAACCTGATTGGCTGAAACGGCCGTCAGTCTTATGCAAGGAACGCAGGTTGCCTGCACTCCGAGTATAGACATCCGAGAGAGCGGAGGGCGGTACTTGGAAAGCCTATCAGAGCCAGCAGCTCTGATAGACAGTTCCCCTCAGCCAACCAGCTGCCGCTATTCAGGTAAACCGGCGCCCAACGTCCGGTTATATGAATAGACCAGCGGCAGCTGGCAACAATGATAAGTCACATTCAATGCATTGCATTGAATGTGTGTTATTTGCGATAGGGGTGGCGCTGCAGTGCCCTCTATTGACGGCCGCCAGAACTGCAGGTAAAACTAAAAATGAAATTTTAGCTACATAAAATGTCTTAAAGGGCCCATTTGTTTAACACTACAGGGGGGGGGGGCGCGCCCAGGCCGCCCCTATGGACGGGCCACCACTGGAGTAGGAACATGGAGTATGAGCATGGGATATATGAATGAGGTTTGAGCATGGTGTACGAGCATGAAGGATGAGCATTGGTGTATAAGCATGGGGTATGAGCATTGGGTATGAGCATGGGGTATGTGTAAGTATTGGGTAAGAGCATGGGGTATGTGGTATGAGCATGGGGTATGAGTATTTGGGTAAGAGCATGGGTATGAGCATTGGGTATGAGCATGGGGTATGAGTATTGGGTATGAGCATGGGGTATGAGCATGGGGTATGAGCATTGGGTATGAGCATGGGGTATGAACATGGGTAGGACTATGGCGTATGAGCATAGAGTAGGAGCATGGGTTTATGAGCAGGACCGTTGCTACAGGACAGGCAAAACAAACAATTGCTTGGGGCCCCAAGCTGGCCTGGGGCCCCCAACTTCCTCTTCCCAGGCTGTTATTAGCGGGCCGAACTCTTTCCTCCCTCCTAGAGTCTTGTCAGTCCGGCCGGGTACCGCGCATTCAGTTTCCTGTTCCTGGCCGGACTGACAGGAAGTGCACACTGAGTGCTCAATTCCTTTCAGTCCGGCCAGGAACACAAGAAAACTGAATCTCCTGTACCGCGCGGAAAACCCGGCCCGGGCAGTATGTGATAGGGGACTGGGGACCCATAATGATAGAACACAGGACTGACAGGAGGAAGAGGAGCTCAGCCACGCTACAGTGGCAGCCTACAGGGAAGAAGGAGAGATGAGAATAGAAAAACATAGGGACTAGGAAGGGGGGGTAAGAAAATGGGTGTTAAAAAATTAGTGTATCGCTAACATAGGCTTTGTGTGCGGGGGGGGGGTGTGCTTGGGGGCCCCCATTTTGCTTGGGGCCCCCCAAATTCCTTCAAACGGCCTGGGTATGAGCATGGAGTATAGGCATAGATAAGGACTATGAGGTATGAGCATAGGATATGAGCACGGGTATGTGCATAGAGTATATGAGCATGGAGTATAGGCATTGGGTATGAGCAGGAGGATGGGTGGGAGTATGGATGCGGAGGTGAGTATGAAGTAGGAACATGGGGTATGAGCGTGGAGGATGAGTGTGGAGGATTAGCGCAGAGGATGAGCGCGGAGGATGAGCGTGGGGATGAGCGGTGGAGGATGAGCGTGGAGGATGAGTGTGGAGTATGGGTGTGGAGGAGAGTATGAAGTAGAAACATGGGGTATGAGAGCGTGGAGGATGAGCGCAGGGGATGGGCATGGAGGATGAGCATGGAGGATGAGCATGTAGGATGAGCATGGAGGATGAGCACAGAGGATGGGCATGGAGGATGAGCGTGGAGGATGGGCGTGGAGGATGGGCGTGGAGGATGGGCGTGGAGGATGAGCATGGAGGATGAGCGCAGAGGATGGGCATGGAGGGATGAGCGTGGAGGATGGGCATGGAGGATGAGCGTGGAGGATGGGCATGGAGGATGAGCGTGGAGGATGAGCGTGGAGGATGGGCATGGAGGAAGAGCGTGGAGGATGAGCGCAGAGGAAGGGCATGTAGGATGAGCGTGGAGGATGAGCGCAGAGGATGGGCATGGAGGATGAGCATGGAGGATGAGCGCAGAGGATGAGCGTGGAGGATGAGCGCAGAGGATGAGCGTGGAGGATGAGCGCGGAGGATGAGCATGGAGGATGAGTATGGAGGATGAGCGCAGAGGATGGGCATGGAGGATGGGCATGGAGGATGAGCATGGAGGATGAGCGCAGAGGATGAGCGTGGAGGATGAGCGCAGAGGATGAGCGTGGAGGATGAGCGCAGAGGAAGGGCATGTAGGATGAGCGTGGAGGATGAGCGCAGAGGATGGGCATGGAGGATGAGCAGGGAGGATGAGCGCAGAGGGATGAGCGTGGAGGATGAGCGCAGAGGATGAGCGCAGAGGATGAGCATGGAGGATGAGCATGGAGGATGAGCGCAGAGGATGAGCGTGGAGGATGAGCGTGGAGGATGGGCATGGAGGAAGAGCGTGGGGATGAGCGCAGAGAAGGGCATGTAGGATGAGCGTGGAGGATGAGCGCAGAGGATGGGCATGGAGGATGAGCATGGAGGATGAGCGCAGAGGATGAGCGTGGAGGATGAGCGCAGAGGATGAGCGTGGAGGATCGAGCGCGGAGGATGAGCATGGAGGATGAGCATGGAGGATGAGCGCAGAGGATGGGCATGGAGGATGAGCGTGGAGGATGGGCATGGAGGATGAGCATGGAGGATGAGCGCAGAGGATGAGCGTGGAGGATGAGCGCAGAGGATGAGCGTGGAGGATGAGCGCAGAGGATGAGCATGGAGGATGAGCATGGAGGATGAGCGTGGAGGATGGGCATGGAGGAAGAGGTGGATGGAGGATGAGCGCAGAGGAAGGGCATGTAGGATGAGCGTGGAGGATGAGCGAGAGGATGGGCATGGAGGATGAGCATGGAGGATGAGCGCAGAGGATGAGCGTGGAGGATGAGCGCAGAGGATGAGCGTGGAGGATGAGCGCAGAGGATGAGCATGGAGGATGAGCATGGAGGATGAGCGCAGAGGATGAGCGTGGAGGATGAGCGTGGAGGATGGGCATGGAGGAAGAGCGTGGAGGATGAGCGCAGAGGAAGGGCATGTGTGGATGGAGGTGGAGGATGAGCGCAGAGGATGGGCATGGAGGATGAGCATGGAGGATGAGCGCAGCGAGGATGAGCGTGGAGGATGAGCGCAGAGGATGAGCGTGGAGGATGAGAGACGCGGAGGATGAGCATGGAGGATGAGCATGGGGATGAGCCGCAAGAGGATGGGCATGGAGGATGCGGTGGAGGATGGGCATGGAGGATGAGCGCAGAGGAAGGGCATGTAGGATGAGCGTGGAGGATGAGCGCAGAGGATGGGCATGGAGGATGAGCATGGAGGATGAGCGCAGAGGATGAGCGTGGAGGGATGAGCGCAGAGGATGAGCGCAGAGGATGAGCGTGGAGGATGAGCGCAGAGGATGAGCATGGAGGATGAGCATGGAGGATGAGCGCAGAGGATGGGCATGGAGGGATGAGCGTGGAGGATGGGCATGGAGGATGAGCGTGGAGGATGAGCGCAGAGGAAGGGCATGGAGGAATGAGCATGGAGGATGAGCGCAGAGGATGAGCATGGAGGATGAGCGCAGAGGATGAGCATGGAGGATGAGCGTGGAGGATGAGCGCAGAGGATGAGCATGGAGGATGAGCGTGGAGGATGAGCATGGAGGATGAGCAACGAGGATGGGCGTGGAGGATGAGCATGGAGGATGAGCGTGGAGGGATGAGCGCAGAGGAAGGGCATGGAGGATGAGCATGGAGGATGAGCGCAGAGGGATGAGCATGGAGGATGAGCGCAGAGGATGAGCATGGAGGATGAGCATGGAGGATGAGCGCAGAGGATGGGCATGGAGGATGAGCGTGGAGGATGAGCATGGAGGATGAGCGCAGAGGAAGGGCATGGAGGATGAGCGTGGAGGATGAGCCAGAGGATGGGCATGGAGGATGAGCATGGAGGATGAGCGCAGAGGATGAGCGTGGAGGATGAGCGCAGAGGATGAGCGCAGAGGATGAGCGTGGAGGATGAGCGCAGAGGATGAGCATGGAGGATGAGCATTGAGGATGAGCATGGAGGATGACGCGCAGAGGATGGCATGGAGGATGAGAGCGTGGAGGATGGGCATGGGGATGAGAGCGTGGAGGATGAGCGCAGAGGAAGGGCATGGAGGATGAGCGCAGCAGAGGATGAGCATGGAGGATGAGCGTGGTGGAGGATGAGCGCAGAGGATGAGCATGGAGGATGAGCGTGGAGGATGAGCATGGAGGATGAGCAACGAGGATGGGCGTGGAGTATGAGCATGGAGGATGAGCGTGGAGGATGAGCGCAGAGGAAGGGCATGGAGGATGAGCATGGAGGATGAGCGCAGAGGATGAGCATGGAGGATGAGCGCAGAGGATGAGCATGGAGGATGAGCATGGAGGATGAGCGCAGAGGATGGGCATGGGAGGATGAGCGTGGAGGATGAGCATGGAGGATGAGCAACGGGATGGGCGTGGAGGATGAGTGTGGAGGATGAGCGCAGAGGATGGGCATGGGGATGAGCGTGGAGGATGAGTGTGGAGGATGGCATGGAGGAAGAGCGTGGAGGATGAGCGCAGAGGAAGGGCATGGAGGATGAGGTGTGGAGGATGAGCGCAGAGGATGGGCATGGAGGATAAGCGCGAGGATGGGCATGGAGATGAGCGACGAGGATGGGCGTGGAGGATGGGCATGGAGGATGAGCGCGGAGATGGGCATGTATGATGAGCGTGGAGGATGAGCGCAGAGGATGGGCATGGAGGATGAGCATGGAGGATGAGCAACGAGGATGGGCGTGGAGGATGAGCATGGAGGATGAAGTGTGGGGATGAAGCAGAGGATGGGCATGGAGGATAAGCGTGGAGGATGGGCATGGAGGATGAGCGACGAGGATGGGCGTGGAGGATGGGCATGGAGGATGAGCGCGGAGGATGGGCATGTATGATGAGCGGGGAGGATGAGCGCAGAGGATGGGCATGGAGGATGAGCGCAGAGGATGGTGGCATGGAGGATAAGCGCAGAGGATGGGCGTGGAGAATGAGCCTGGAGGATGGGCATGGGGGGGGTCCTTGGTATTTAGAGGCGGGGTCTGGGCGGGGTGACTTTGGAGCACTCACCAGGAAATAGGCAAATCTAGAAATCCTGGCTTTACACTTCTAATAAATTCTATAAACTGAAAACTCTCGGCTTTAATTTCATGTTATTTCTGCTTTTATTATAACGGGCGGCTTGCGATCTGAATTATTTTCATTTAAACCTGACGAGGCGATGAAATGCGCCGCCCGCGGACGGGACCCCGGGGGGGAGGGTTAGAAAGGTTGGTGGGACGGTGAGCCGCTTCCCAGGGACACACATGCGGCTGAGCCGTTGCTCTGCGGCTGATCTTGGCAGCGGCGCCTCCATCCATCACACAAACGGCTCTTCTCTGTCAGCCAGCTGCGCAGAGCGGCGGATGCTGAAGGTTGACGGTACGCCGGACTTTTCTACTGAGATACGGCGACCGCCGGCGTGCAACGCGGGTTATGTGACACTCCGCACACGAGAGAGAAAATAGTCTGCATCCTGCAGCAAATGGAACCTCGGCGACCAAGACAAACAATAAAAAACACTTTTGATGGATGAGTTGCTGAATTTTACCTTTTTTTCTGTCATTTCAGCGATTTTATATATTTTATTCCCCCGCAGCGGTCCCGCACCTCCCCGTGGGATCGGAGGATTTGCCACCAAGCTAGATAGGACTCGTGATTTAAAGCTGAAGTTCAGGCTCCATTCTGCGACTTGTGTACGATTCCTCCCCACAGTGTCCCAGCGACTTCAAGTAGTTCATACACTACTTTGGTGTGACTTTCATGCGACTTGGGGGCCATAGACTTCAGTGCTAATCCTCAAAAGTCGCATGAAAGTCGCACCTGCATGTTTTACAAGCGACATTTGTGCAGCAGTTGTCCATTATCAGTGGTCATACAGGTTTTTCCACCGCCCTCTTGGCTCCACCCCTGACCACACCCCCTTTGACCTGCCCATGTAACCCCCACCTTTTAAATGAAACGCCCATCAAATGCAGGCTACCAGTGCCCATTAATGCAGCCTCACCAGCGCCCATCAAATGCAGCCTCACCAGCGCCCATCAATGCAGCCTCACCAGTGCCCATCAAATGCAGCCTCACCAGTGCCCATCAATGCACCTCACCAGCGCCCATCAAATGCAGCCTCACCAGCGTCCATCAAATGCAGCCTCCACCAGCGCCCATCAAATGCAGCCTCACCAGCGCCCATGAAATGCAGCCTCACGAGCGCCAATCAAATGCAGCCTCACCAGCGCACATTAAAATGCAGCCTCACCAGCGCACATCAAATGCAGCCTCACCAGTCGCCCATCAAATGCAGCCTCACCAGCGCCCATCAAATGCAGCCTAACCAGCGCCCATCAAATGCAGCCTAACCAGCGCCCATCAAATGCAGCCTCACCAGTGCCCATCAAATGCAGCCTCACGAGCGCACATCAAATGCAGCCTCACCAGCGCCCATCAAATGCAGCCTCACCAGCGCCCATCAAATGCAGCCTCACCAGCGCCATCAAATGCAGCCTCACCAGCACCCATCAAAGCAGCCTAACCAGCGCCCATCAAATCCAGCTTTACCAGCGCCCATCAATGCAGCCTCACCAGTGCCCATCAAATGCAGCCTCACGAGCGCCCTCAAATGCAGCCTCACCAGCGCCCATCAAATGCAGCCTCACAAGCGCCCATCAAATGCAGCCTCACCAGCCGCCCATCAAATGCAGCCCCACCAGCGCCCATCAAATGCAGCCTCACCTGCGCCCATCAAATGCAGCCTCACCAGCGCCCATCAAATGAAGCTTCACCAGCGCCCATCAAATGAAGCTTCACCAGCGCCCATCAAATGCAGCCTCACCAGCACCCATAAAATGCAGCCTCACCAGTCGCCCATCAAATGCAGCCTCACCAGCACCCATCAAATGCAGCCTAACCAGCGCCCATCAAATCAGCTTTACCAGCGCCCATCAAATGCAGCCTCACCAGTGCCCATCAAATGCAGCCTCTCGAGCGCACATCAAATGCAGCCTCACCAGCGCCCATCAAATGCAGCCTAACCAGCGCCCATCAAATGCAGCCCCACCAGCGCCCATCAAATGCCCCCAGCCTCACCAGCACCAATCAAATGACAGCCTCACCAGCGCCCATCAATGAAGCTTCACCAGCGCCCATCAATGAATGTTTGCTTGCTTCCATTGTGAGAATGGCCAGCTTGTCTTTAGGGACACACACAGTTCCCAGAAGACAATGAATGAATGAATGAATGAATGAATGAGGAACTTATATAGCGCATCACATGCGAAAGTAAATCGCCTCTGGGCGATTTACAATGTCGGGGGGGCTCGCTGCAGAAGAGGATGTGACATCATGGGCCGCACCCCAGCTGGATTGGAAGTACACTGGGTACTTCCAAAAAGGTAAGTAAGGCCCCTTTCACATGTACGGATCCCTGCATGTAAATTAGGGGGCCAGATGCATGGATGGGCGGGGGGACTGCGAAATAGAGGAGACCATTTCAGTCCAGGGAAGGATCCGGTAAAATTGTGAAAGACTTAAGTAAAGTTTATTCGTTTTGGATGAATCGGTGGAGGGTTTAAGCCCCTGTCAGGTTTTTGTAATTGTCCTGCTAAACCAGGGAAGGGGAAACCCACCATGTGATCGGGGTCACCGGGACAGGAAATTGGGAAATCTTCCAGTGGGGTCGATTTTCTGTCCGTCAATCACCAGTCTCTTCCCCATTAGCGGGATATTATTTCCTCCTGAACTATTTATTATCTTCAGAGCGGAATAATAACAGTTTCTTTCCACAGAGATAATGTTTCTGGAGAGAAAACTGGATACAAAGTTGCAAGAAATGATTTTTGATACAACAGTGATGAAAGATTCCAAACAAACCGGATTATGTTCCTGGAAAAAAAGGATTTCACCTAAAATATTACTTTTTTTTTTTTAGTTTTGCATTAAGATTTGTTTTTGCTGTATACAGAGCCTCCGGAAAGTATTCACAGAGCTTCACTTTTTCCACATTTCGTTATGTCACAGCCTCATTTCAATGGATTAAATTGATTATTTTCCTCAAAATTCTACAAACAAACCCCCCATAATGACAACGCAAGAGAAGTTTGTTTGAAATCTTTGCAAATGAATTAAAAAAAAAAAAAACGAAAAAATAAAAATCCCATGTACATAAGTATCACAGACTCCTCCCATGTAACATAAGTATCACAGACTCCTCCCATGTACATAAGTATCACAAACTCCTCCCATGTACATGAGCATCAC
>JAJQKJ010002547.1:0-67000 GCA_029574335.1 Rana kukunoris
CCCCAAACTTTTTGGCACAGGGGACCGGCTGCACGGAAGAAAATTGTGCCAAGGCCCGGCAAGGGGGGAATGTACGCACATGCGGGCAATTTATCGGGGAAATAGCTGGTGTTCTGCTGTTGGCGCTTCAATCATCACGGCACCAAGGTTGGTATGGTGTCAGAATGATTAAAGAACATTATTTCTTATAGTACATTGTAATTAAATAGTTCAACTCACCATATTGCAGAATCAGTGGGAGTCATGAGCATGTCGCATGCCACCAGATGCAGCTTGTCACTTTACACGTCGCCTGTCACCAGATGAGGAATGTCACTTGCCACGCCACCTGCCTGTGCCACCAGATGAGGAATGCCACATCACCTGCCAGTGCCACCAGATGAGGAATGCCACTTGCCACGTCACCTGCCTGTGCCACCAGATGAGGAATGCCCACCGTCACCTGCCAGTGCCACAGATGAGGAATGCCAGTCACCTGCCTGTGCCACCAGATGAGGAATGCCACGTCACCTGCCTGTGCCACCAGATGAGGAATGCACATGTCACCTGCCAGTGCCACCAGATGAGGAATGCCATGTCACCTGCCAGTGCCACCAGATGAGGAATGCCATGTCACCTGCCTGTGCCACCAGATGAGGCAATCACCTGCCTTGCAACGAATCATCCTGCCTGTGCCACCAGATGAGAAATGCCACGTCACCTGCCAGTGCCACCACCAGATGAGGAATGCCACGTCACCTGCATGTGCCACCAGATGAGGAATGCCACTTTGCCACATCACCTGCCAGTGCCACCAGATGAGGAATGCCACGCCACCTGCTGTGCCACCAGATGAGGAATGCCACTTGCCACATCACCTTTCAAGGCCACCAGATGAGAAATGCCACTTGCCACGTCACCTGCCAAGGTCACCAGATGAGGAATGCCATTTGCCATGTCACCTGCCAGTGCCACCAGATGTGGATTGTCACTGCATCGGTGGTACTGGTTCAGTGGTCGTTGAGTGAGGGCAGGAGAGCAGAGTAAAAGGGCAGCGGTGAGAAATGTAACCTGTCTGCTCCTCGCCGACATTCAGCATGCTGTGAGGGCGGAAGAGCGGTGATGCTAGGCGGGCGGAGAGACGTGATGTCATCTCTCTGCTCCCCACCGCACCTCTGACATTCTGCACGCTGTTGTGGGGACGGAAGAGCAGTGATGCAAGGTGGGGGCGGAGAGAGATGTCATCTCTGCTCGCCAGCTCGCTTCTCTCATCCGCCCGCCCCCCCGCCTGTCTGATCCACAGGTCTGAGCCACCTGCCCGCCTTAAAATGTCATGCTGCCCGCTGCGGCCCGGCTGCAGAGGCGCTATGGCCCAGTAGTGGGCCCCGACCCAGGGATTATAGACCCCTGCCCTAGAGGATTCTATTGGTGGGACACAGTGGCATTGCGTCCATAAAGAGGGCAGGAGTGCACTCTCTCTCCTGTCTCTCTCTCACCATAGATAGATTCAGATGTCTCTCTCATCCTCTCCCCAAATGTGTCTCTCCCTTTACCCCTCCACATGTCTCCCCCTAAATGTCTGTCCCCCTCTCTTCCCCCAAATGTCTGTCTCTCTCGCCCCCCCAATTGTCTCTCTCCCTTTCCCCTCCACATGTCTCTCCTCCTCTTTCCCCTTCCCCATATGTCTCTCACCCTCTTCTCCCCCAAATTTCTCTCTCCTTCGTTCCCTCCCCCCGCCCCACCCCCTTACTCTCCCCGTCTTTTTTCCCCTCTCCCTCCCCCCATGCTTTATTCCCTCACTTTCCCCTCTCCCTATGTCTTTTTCCTTCTTCTCCTCTTCTCCCTCTTAATTTCTTGCTTGGTAACATACATTGCTAATCAGCCAATCACATGGCAGCATACCAATGCATTTAGGCATCTAGATGTGGTGAAAATGACTTGCTGAAGTTTAAACCGAGCATCAGAATGGGGAAGAAAGGGGATTTAAGTGACTTTGAACTTGACTTGGTTGTTGGTGCCAGACAGGCTGGTCTGAGTATTTAAAAAAAACTGCTGATCTACTGGGATTTTCACACACAACCATCTCTCGTACCACAACGGATCACCTAAATGTGAATGGGCCTTGAAAAAAGAAAACGGATGCAGGCTCCTCATTCAAGGACTGTTACGCTGCAATATATTATATTTTAAGGGTGGGTTGGAGACCTTTAAGCATATTATGCTGGAGGATACAGATCTCAGAACACAGAACACCCCCCCCCCCCCCCCGAAGTCCACCTGTCCTTCACGTAAATTACAGAACCCCAGTGCCACATGGTAAAGCGTTCGGCTTTATTGGAGCGGCAATATAAAGTTATTGTTGGGGTAGCTCTGGAGAATTTCACAGCTCCTTTTTTTCGAAGGGCTTTTGGGAACAGCTGTGTCATAAAGAATTGTTTGTGCAATCCGTGCCTCCTGCCAAACGCCCTCCGGGGTCAGACAGAGGGGACGTGAGTCACAGCGACCGCCACACATCCCCATCAGAGTTTTGATGATCTTATCAAAGCGTGTTAACGTTTTAATAACTTTGATCCTATGCGTAGGGTGATATATGGACATGGGGGGTGGCCATGTATCGTCATTACATATGCAGGTTCTACTTCCTGCTTAGTAGAGATGAGGAACTTCTGAAAAGTCGTGATCAGTAAGAGAACTTCTGAAAAGTTGTGATCAATGAGGAACTTCTAAAAAGTCGTGATCAATAAAGAACTTAGGTGATCAATGAGGAATGTCTGAAAAGTCGTGATCAGTGAGGAATGTCTGAAAAGTTGTGATCAGTGATGAACTTCTGAAAAGTTGTGATCAGCAAGGAACTTCTGAAAAGTCGTGATCAATGAGGAACTTCTGAAAAGTCACGATCAGTAAGGAACTTCTGAAAAGTCGTGATCAGTAAGGAACTTCTGAAAAGTTGTGATCAGTGAGGAACTTCTGAAAAGTCGTGATTAATGAAGAACTTCTGAAACGTTGTGATCAATTAGGAACCTCTGAAAAGTCGTGATCTATGAGGAACGTCTAAAAAGTCGTGATCAATGAGGAACGTCTGAAAAGTCGTGATCAATGAGGAAAGTGTAAAAAGTCATAATTAATGAGGAATGTCTAGAAAGTCGTGATCAGTAAAGGAACTTCTGAAAAGTTGTGATCAATGAGGAACTTTTCAAAAGACGTAATCAGTAAGGAACTTCTGAAAAGTTGTGATCAGTGAGGAACTTCTGAAAAGTCGTGATTAATGAAGAACTTCTGAAACGTTGTGATCAATTAGGAACCTCTGAAAAGTCGTGATCTATGAGGAACGTCTGAAAAGTCGTGATCAATAAGGAAAGTGTAAAAAGTCATAATTAATGAGGAATGTCTAGAAAGTCGTGATCAGTAAAGGAACTTCTGAAAAGTTGTGATCAATGAGGAACTTTTCAAAAGACGTAATCAGTGATGAACTTCTAAAAAGTTGTGATCAATGAGGAACTTTTGAAAAGTCGTGATCAGTAAGGAACGTCTGAAAAGTTGTGATCAATGAGGAACTTCTGAAAAGTTGTGATCAGTGAGGAACGTCTAAAAAATCGTGATCAATGAGGAACTTCTGAAAAGTTGTGATCAGTGAGGAACTTCTGAAAAGTTGTGATCAGTGAGGAACTTCTGAAAAGTTGTGATCAGTAAGGAACTTCTGAAAAGTTGTGATCAATGAGGAACTTCTGAAAAGTTGTGATCACTGAGGAACGTCTAAAAAATCGTGATCAATGAGGAACTTCTGAAAAGTTGTGATCAGTGAGGAACTTCTGAAAAGTTGTGATCAGTAAGGAACTTCTGAAAAGTTGTGATCAGTGAGGAACTTCTGAAAAGTCGTGATCAGTGAGGAACTTCTGAAAAGTCGTGATTAATGAAGAACTTCTGAAACGTTGTGATCAATTAGGAACCTCTGAAAAGTCGTGATCTATGAGGAACGTCTAAAAAGTCGTGATCAATGAGGAACGTCTGAAAAGTCGTGATCAATGAGGAACGTCTGAAAAGTCGTGATCAGTAAGGGAACTTCTGAAAAGTTGTGATCAATGATGAACTTCTGAAAAGTTGTGATCAATGAGGAACTTTTGAAAAGTCGTGATCAGTAAGGAACGTCTGAAAAGTTGTGATCAGTGAGGAACGTCTAAAAAATCGTGATCAATGAGGAACGACTAAAAAATCATAATCAACAAAGTCTTTCTTAAAAGTCATGATCAATCATGGTTCAGCTGAACCAATTTAAAAACTCAGATACCCCTGAAATTTGGACTTTCTGATTTGAAAGTCAATGGGAATTCAAACTTGTGATCAATGAGGAACTTCTGAAAAGTAACCACAAATGCTGGGACATTCTTTTTCCCCACTGACAACTAATGCTGGGACATTCTTTTTCCCACTGACAACTAATGCTGGGACATTCTTCTCCCATTGACAACCAGTGCTGGGACACTGTTCCTCCCAATGACCACCAATTCTGGGATATTCTTCCTTCTATCTAATAACCACCAATGCCACAACATTATTCTTTCCATTGACCACCAGCGCAAGAACATTCTTTCTCCCACTGATGACCAATGCTGAGATATTCTTCTTCCCACTGACCACCAATGCTGGGACATTCTTCTTCCCACTGACCACCAATGCTAGGACATTCTTCTTCCCACTGACCACCAACGCTGGGACATTCTTCCTCCCACTGACCACCAATGCTGGGACATTCTTCCTCCCATGATCACCAATGCTGAGACCTTGCTCTTCCCACAGATGAACAATGCTGGGACATTCTTCCTCCCACTGACCCCAAAGTTAGGACATTTTTCCCTCCCATGACCACCAATGCTGGGACCTTGTTCTTCCCACAGATAAACGTTCTTCCCCCTACTGACCACACATTCCACAACATTATTTCTCCGAGTGACCACCAATGCCATTATTTCTCCAACATTCATTTTTCCAAGTGACCGCCAATATTTTTCTACCAGAATGCTGGGACATTCTTTCTCCTGCTGATGACCATTGCTGAGGCATCATTCCTCCCACTGGCCGACCAGTCCAGAATGTTCATACTCCTACTGTCCACCAATGCCACATTATTCCTCCCACTGACAACCAACACAAGAATATTCTTCCTCCTAGCAACCACAAATGTTGGGACATCCTCTCTACTGCTGATGACCAATGCAGGGGCAATATTCCTTCCAATGACCAACTAGTCCAGGACATGTATCCCTATACTGACCATCAATGCCAGGAACAATTTCCTCTCACTGACCACAATGTCGAGGCTTCATTCCTTGCACTGATCACTGATGCCAGGGCATTCTGCCCCAACTGACCACTCATGCCAGGATATTCTTCCTTCAACTGACCACTAACAAAGGCACATTTTTCCTTCCATAGACATTGATGCCGGGACTTTTTCACCCACTGACACCAATGGTAGGGCTTCTTTTCCTCCCACTGACACCAATGGCAGGGATTCTTTTCCTCCCACTGACACCATTTCCAAGGCTTCTTTTCCTCCCACTTACATCAATGGCAAGGCTTCTTTTTCTCCCACTGACATCAATTCCACGGCTTATTTTCCTACCACTGACACCAATTCCACGGCTTATTTTCCTACGACTGACACCAATTCCAAGGCTTCTTTTCTTACCACTGACACTAATTTCAAGGCTTCTTTTCCTCCCACTTACATCAATGGCAGGGCTTATTTTCTTTTTCTCCCACTGACATCAATTCCACGGCTTATTTTCCTACCACTGACACCAATTCCACCACGGCTTATTTTCCTACGACTGACACCAATTCCAATGCTTCTTTTCCTACCACTGACACCAATTCCAATGCTTCTTTTCCTACCACTGACACCAATTCCAAGGCTTCTTTTCCTACCACTGACACCAATTCCAAGGCTTCTTTTCCTCCCACTGACACCAATAGCAGGGTTTCTTTTCCTCCCACTGACAATGGCACCAATGGCAGGGTTTCTTTTCCTCCCACTGACACCAATGGCAGGGCTTCTTTTCCTCCCACTGACACCATTTCCAAGGCTTCTTTTCCTCCCACTGACACCAATGGCAAGGCTTCTTTTCCTCCCACTGACACCATTTCCAAGACTTCTTTTCCTCCTATGACACCAATGGTAGGGCTTATTTTCCTCCCACTTACACCAATGGCAGGGCTTCTTTTCCTCCAACTGACAACAATTTCAATGCTTCTTTTCCTACCACTGACACAAATTCCACGGCTTCTTTTCCTACCACTGACATCAATTCCAAGGCTTCTTTTCCTACCACTGACACCAATTCCAAGGCTTTTTTTCCTACCACTGACACCAATTCCAAGGCTTCTTTTCCTACCAATGGCACCAATTCCAAGGCTTCTTTTCCTACCAATGACACCAATCCCAAGGCTTTTTTTCCTACCAATGACATCAATTCCAAGGCTTCTTTTTCTACCACTGACACCAATTCCAAGGCTTCTTTTCCTACCACTGACACCAATTCCAATGCTTTTTTTCCTACCACTGACACCAATTCCAAGGCTTCTTTTCCTACCACTGACACCAATTCCAAGGCTTTTTTCCTAATTTTTTTTTTTACTAATAAGTAAGATAAGGAAAGTAAGAAGTTCTTCTCCGGGATCATAATCTGGATTTAGAGGTACATCATGACAGCCAAGCAACTGGCATTTGCAGAACTTGTTATCATCAATAGTCAGACTCCACATTTCTCCCAGGAAAGGTTTAGTGAAAGAATTTTCAAAAATATACAGTGTACATTTTTTTCAATTCTAGCGTGTCAATTGTATACGTGCATCTGGCAGCGGGCAGTGATGGCTCATTAGCAGATACGCGGCGGCATTTGAGTGAGCCGGTCTCTGCCAGAGCGCTGTAACTGCCATTTGCCTGCCACTAAGCATTAGCAGAATGTGACTCAGCCATTGATCAAAGCTCACCCGCTCTTTTGTGGGTCTAACGCTGATCCCGGATAATCTGCTTAGAGCCCTCGTTCACTTTGTGACCCGAAAAGCCTGTTAGCCTCTTCCCATCTCTCAGACTAAGAAGCGATCAATATCGCGCAAAGCTAACCACAGACATAAGACGATGCTCGCCCACCCTTGTGAAAGGTCCATGAGCCATAAAGATCTTCCCTCCCAAATAGGTCAAGTGTATCCAAAGCTGTTTTTTTTTCATTTTGACTAGAGTAGGGAATGGTTAAAACCCCTGCCAGGTTTTTATTGCTGTCTATGTCTCCATTGGTGAGATCTAGCCTCTAAATTTCTCTAGGTGACCACTATGACTGGGACTGGGGAATGTAAATTGTTACCGTTGTCACTATAATAGGAATAAAGGGGAAATACTCCAGTGGGGACACCTGTTGCAATAGTGACTGTCTAAGGCAGTGGTTCTCAACCTGGGGGTCGAATGATGATTAGCCAGGGGTCACCGAATCCAGGGCTGTTCCTGAAGCCTCAGCTACTCTCCCAGCCTTTTTGCGGCCGCCCAGCAGGGCTGTCCAAGGAGCCTGTGGCCACCCAGCTGGGCGGTTCCTGGAGTCCGCGACCGCCCGCGACCGCCCACTCAGCCTCTTTGCAGCCGCCAGTTCATTTCATGGCATGGCTGTGGGGCAGAGACTAGAGGTCAGCTGACTGGTGAGGAATAGTGTTGCTCACGAATATTTGCATTGCGAATATTCGTTACGAATATTGCATATTCGAGTATTCGCGAATAAATCGAATATCGCGGCGAATATTCGCTATTGCGAATATTCGTATTTTTTCAAATTTATTTTTAAAACAGATCACATCCTAGTGATCTCCATTGACGTCTAAAAGCATTGCTGGTATGATTAGAGACCCTGGGCCGAGTAGCTGAGGCGATCTTTTTATGTTGCCGAATATTCGCAATGCGAATATTCGTATTACGAATATTCGCAAATACTTTCTCTGCCCTTCTTTTGCATCAGACCTGTGTATTGCGATCTTAGAGCTTAGCATTGTGCTTCCTATAGGAAATGATCTCCGTTTTCGCGTGTTGTTCGCGCGCACGATGCGCATGCGCAGACGAGAATTTCGCAATCAATTTCGCATTCGCATTAGCGAAATTTCGCAATTTTTTTTTTTTTATAAAATATCACGAATATTCGATATTAACGAATATTTCGCGAATATTCTTCTATATATTCGTGAAATATCGCGAAAACGAATATGGCGTATTCCGCTCAACACTAGTGAGGAATGTAAAGTGGGGGGGACTGGAGGAGACCCTATCTCCTGATTTTGGCATAGGTGTCACTGCTATGAGACACAGTGAAGCCGAAGACACAGTGAGTAAAACTACCTGTGATCATAGTTGCCATTAAAAGTCCCCACTACAGTTTTCAGATCAGCAGATGACCTTGATCAAGAGAAACTAAGTTGGCTGATCAGAACACCCCCCAGCACTGCCACTGATCCCACCACATCACCAGCACCGCCATTCATCCCAACTCCCCACCAACACTGCCACTCATGCCATTTCCCCCACCAAGGAGTAAGAGAAGGAATAAAAATATAAAGAATACACGGAAGGGAGAGGAAAAGGGATAGAAAAAATAATAGGAAGAACAAGAAATTATCATACAGAGACATAAAAGGGAAAGAAAGGAGAACAAAGAGAAAAAGAGTGGTACATCCTAAAATGTATCATAAGGGGTTTTAATATTGTACGAGTAGAAGGGACTCAGGGAGCGCTAAATGTCTGCGGGTTAGGGGTGCAAATTACTTCTCTTGCCTTGGGTGCTAACAACCCACGCTACGAAAATAATTTTACTGTCAGGCCGCGTACACACGATCAGACTGGTCCGATGAAACTGGTCTGCAGACCAGTTTCATCGGACCATTTTGATCTTTTGTGTGTACGGCCCATCGGACCGTTGCCCGTCAGACCAAAGTTTTAAAACCTGCTTTAAAATCTGTCTGACAGACACCTGTCACCACGTTCTGGTCTGAACGGATTTTTGGTCCGATGGTGTGTACACACATCAGACCATCAGACCACTTCAGCCTGGTTCGATGAAAACGGTCCGTCGGACCAGTTTCATCAGACCGGTCTGATCGTGTGTACGCGGCCTCAGGGGTCCCCACAACTTGGGAAATTTTATCAAGGGGTCACGGCACTAGAAGATTGAGAACCACTGGTCTAAGGGAATATTTCCCTCACTTACTGTTGTGACTCACTTTGAAAAAGTTACGGGATTGAGGGGGAAATTAGGTGGTACAAACCTTCTCTTGGAGCGTCCACAACATAGCAGCTGGGGACTAGAGCTGACATTCCTCCACAGCTGAGAGAGGCCATAGAATAAGCATTGGCAACTGGTTGATTGCAATCTACCCATCAATTGCAGCCTTGTGTTGGGTAGCTCAAAAATCTGCCAGGCCAACAACTCCTGACTCTGCCCACACAGTTGGGTCCTCCACCAACCACTGCTAGTCCCTTTGATTACAGGCCCATGTCTATGTCCCATTAGGGGTATTTCCCTTCACTTCCAATCTTGAGACATACATTTTTTTCTTGGGGGAGTACAGAATGCCCCAAACCATGCAACAAGCTAGAGTGTTGAGGAGCATCCAGTACAAAAGTCCATGCCACTTAAGGAGTTTAAGTCCAAATGCTATCTGTGTTGATCAAGAGAAGCCACCACGTTTTGGGGGAAATGCCTCCTCCTACATAATGCATTAAGCAAGCTAGTCTGAGCCACTCTACATGAGGTGATGTACTCTTTACCCCCCTTCCCAACCTGGGTCTGGAGAAATGTGGAAGAAGGCCAGGTCAGAATGGGTGAACTTGCAGATCCAGTAGTAGATGACACAGAAATTCAAGATCATTGACCTATATCAACTCACCATCCACTTGAGAGAGTGGCCCAGTGTGCAGCCTTGATACACCTTCACCATAGCTGCACCCTAGTTTTCTGTTTGTGGCTCTCATACTACTAAATGCCAGACATGGCACAGCCAAGGTGAAGGTAAACTTCTCCAGTCTGCATACTTGGCCGCTCTGTCAAGTGGATGGTAAGCAGATCTAGGTCAACAATGCTGAATTTTTGCACCACTTAATACTGTATCTCCAAGATCACACATTTTGACATGGCCCCCTTTTATGTTTCCCCAGACCCATGGGGGGTAGATGAGACTACCTTGCTTGATACATGGTATGGGGAGAAGCATTTCCCCCCAAAACACGATAGCTTCTCTTAATCAATAAGTATAAATATTTATTCAATTTGATTTCAACTTTTTAAATGTCATGCTCATAAACTAAATTGGGCGCTCTTTAAAAATCACCCTATAAATTGATGCATTTGGAGCATTCTGAACCCCCCCCCCCCCCCACAGGAAAAAAATATACATGCCCCTGGTGTCTCGAGATAGGAAGTGAATGGGACATAGATGTGTGTGGTCAAAGGGACTTGCAGTGGAGGGTGGAATCGATAGGTAGATTGCAATCAACCAACCTTTTTCCTATGGCTCCTTCAGGAGAAGTGTCATCTCCTGAATCCCCCCCCCCCCCCAGGAAACAAATATCTATGCCCCTGGTGTCTTCAGCTAGGAAGTGAAGGGAAATCTCCCTAACAGAACATAGCCCTGTGTGGGCAAAGCGACTTGCAGTGGAGGGTGGAGGACCCAACTGTGTGCAGTAGGCAGGGTCTCGAGATAGGAAGTGAAGGGAAATCTCCCTAATGGAACATAGATGTGTGTGTGTGGCCAAAGCGACTTGCAGTGGAGGGTGAAGGACCCAACTGTGTGTAGTGGGCAGGGTCTCGAGATAGGAAGTGAAGGGAAATCTCCCTAATGGAACATAGACGTGTGTGTGTGGGCAAAGCGACTTGCAGTGGAGGGTGCAGGACCCAACAGCATGCAGTAGGCAGGGTCAGGGCTGGACTGGGACAAAAATTTGGCCCTGGACTTCATCCAGACTGGCCCACTTTGACAAGTCTCTCCCACAGAGGCCGGACAACTCCCGCACCCCCCCCCCCCGGCCACTCAAGCCCCCTCTCCCCCTTCACTAGCCATTCTACTTTATAAGAGTAGAATGACTGGTACTGGTACTCTTATAGGCATTATCAGTGGGAAGCTAGACATTATTTCACCCGGGGCAAAGAATCAGTTTGGTGCCCCCACATGGGACAAGATTAGGCAGAAGTGAGAAACTCCCAGGCCATAGCTGTTGAGTCAGCTGTCTGTCCCCTCCCCCATGCTCCTCTGTCGTCCACCCTGCTCCTTTGGTTCTCCCCCCACTTCTTTGTTCCCCCCAGGTGAGCACTTTGGGCAGGGAGAGGAGGTGAGCGCTGCGGGAAGGGAGAGACAGAGGAGCGGAGGGGGGCGGCGGTCCGCTGTCACTGAAGCCGGCCCACTGAGCCATCAGCCCACCGGGAAACTCCCTGTAGTCCCAATGGCCAGTCCATCCCTGGGCAGGGTCAGGAGATGTTGGTACGGCAGGGTTCTGAGCTACCCAACACATGCCTGCGTTTAACAGGTACATTGCAATCAACCAGTTGCCAACCCTTATCTTAAGGCCTCCCCCAGCTGTGGAGGAGTGTCAGCTCTAATGCGCAGCTGCTGTGCCGTGGACGCTCTACGGGAAGGTTTGGACCAACTAATTTCCCCCTCCGTCCTTAAGCATCATGAACTTTTGTACTGGTCGCTCCTCAACACTCACTGTATAGCTTGATGCATGGTTTGCGGCATTTTGAACCCCCCAGGAAAAAAGATATCTGCTATATGCCCTTGGTGTTTCGAGATAGGAAGTGAAGGAAAATCTCCCCAATGGAACATAGACATGTGTGTGTGGCCAAAGCGACTTGCAGTGGAGGGTGAAGGACCCAACTGTGTGTAGTGGGCAGGGTCTCGAGATAGGAAGTGAAGGGAAATCTCCCTAATGGAACATAGACGTGTGTGTGTAGGCAAAGCGACTTGCAGTGGAGGGTGAAGGACCCAACTGTGTGTAGTGGGCAGGGTCTCGAGATAGGAAGTGAAGGGAAATCTCCCTAATGGAACATAGACGTGTGTGTGTGGGCAAAGCGACTTGCAGTGGAGGGTGCAGGACCCAACAGCGTGCAGTAGGCAGGGTCAGGAGATGTTGGCACGGCAGGGTTCTGAGCTACCCAACACATGGCTGCGTTCAACAGGTACATTGCATTCAACCAGTTGCCCACCCTCATCTTACGGCCTCCCTCAGCTGTGGAGGAGTGTCAGCTCTAGTGCCCAGCTGCTGTGCCGTGGACGCTCCTCAACATCACTCACCCTATAGCTTGATGCATGGTTTGCAGAATTCTGAACCCCCCAGGAAAAAAATATCTGCTAAATGCCCTTGGTGTTCTTCAAGATAAGAAGTGAAGGGAAATCTCCCGAATGGGACATAGGCAGCATAAAAATAATTTGCCAAAATGATTCAGTGTTCTATATTTTACCCAAAAAAAAAGAAGAAAGGTGTTGGCTTTAGATATACCTTAACCAATTTATATTGTTCAGATTTTTTTTAGTAAACTTTGGTTCTCTAAATTCCATGCTAACGTTCAGAGCACAACAATTTTTAGAGGGACAATAGGTGTTTTGGGAACCACATAGAGAGTCGTTAGTACAGGGCCGGTATTGTGCGTCCGGGGTAAGTGAATGATGAATTTTTAATGGCGCGCCATCAATCAGAGCTTTAGATGTCCTGATCCTCTCTATAGGGGTTACTGGACCTGTATGAGTGATGGTTGTGGAATTTTTCTCTATACTCAGGATACATCCTTTTCCTTTTACCCATTATCCTCCCAAATCCTCTTTCTCCCCCTCTGTGAATGGACCTTTCCTATGTAAAACAGTCTCTTCAGCATAACTATGGCCCCAGCCATTGGAATGGAGATAACAGATTGAATTAGCTGTCTTTATGGCATTGAGGGAGGCAGCAGGGGGGATATTGAGGTGGGGATGGTTAAGGGGGAGTCAGACCTTGCCTACTTTTAACTTATAAAAAAAAATAGTCAGCTGCATTGGACCACCTTAAATCATATCGCCAAACCCAAACGCTCATGTAAGCTTTCTCATGTTTACGTCATTTCAAAAGTTAAGTTAAAAATTTTGTGGTACAATATATTTTATTACATTTTCGGGAAAGAATAACAAAGGTTAAATAAATAGTCTGTTAACCACTTAATCCCCGGGCCATTTGGCCGGCCAAAGACCAGAACACTTTTTTGCGGTTTGGCACTGCGACGTGGCTTCCAAACAGAATTGACGTCCTTTTTTTCCCACATATAGAGCTTTCTTGTGGTGGTATTTGATCACCTCTGCGGTTTTTATTTTTTGCGTTATAAACAAAAATAAAGCGACAATTTAAAAAAAATGCAATATTTGTACTTTTTGCTATAATAAATATCCCCATTTTTTTTTTTTTTTTAAAGCAATTTTTTCCAAAATGGGGTCATTTGAGGGGGGTTTTGTGCCATCTGGGCATTTTATGGCCTCCGAAACTGTGATAGACAGTGAGGAGTGAAATCAAAAATTTACACCCTTAGAAATGCTGAAGGCGGTGCTTCGTTTTCGGGGTCCCGTACGCGGCTAGGCTCCCAAAAAGTCCCAAATATGTGGTATCCCCGTACTCAGGAGAAGCAGCAAAATGTATTTTGGGGAGTAATTCCACATATAACCATGGCATGTGTGAGCAATATATCATTAAGTGACAACTTTGTACAAAAAAAAAAATTCCCGCAACTGGTGGCAAAATAGTGAGGAGTAAAATTAAAAATTTGCTCTCTTAGAATGCTGTGCTTGGATTTTGGGGCCCCAGATTCCCAAAAAGTCCCACACATGTGGTATCCCCGTACTCAGAAGCAGCAGAATGTTTTTTTCCGTGTACTTCTACATATACCCATGGCATGTGTGAGCAATATATAATTTAGTGACAACTTTGTACAAAAAAAATGTTTTGTCATCACTCGGGACAAAAAAAATAATATATGGGCTCACCATGCCTCTCAGCAATTTCCTTGGGGTGTCTACTTTCCAAAATTGGGTCATTTGGGGGGGGGGGTTTGTACTGCCCTGCCATTTTAGCACCTCAAGGAATGAGATAGGCAGTCATAAAATAAAAGCTGTGTAAATTCCAGAAAATGTACCCTAGTTTGTAGACGCTATGGGCTAGATCCATAGGCGCTGGCGTAGGCGCTGGCGTAGCCTATCCCAGTTACACTATGCCACGTTAGTTACAGCGGCGTATCCTTATCCACCAACACTTTCCGCTGTAACTTACGGCGGCGTAGTGTACGTGTTGCGGCGTAAGGCCGCGCAATTCAAATAAGGTGGCTGTGGGCGTGATGTCATGTGAATCAACATGACCCCACGTAATTGACGTTTTTTTTGAACGGCGCATGCGCCGTCCGTGGACATATCCCAGTGCGCATGCGCGAAATCACGTCGCAAAAAATCAATGAAAATGACGCGAACGTAACCTACGCAAATCCTTATTCGCGAACGGTTTACAAAAACGTCGTGAACGACGGAAAAATCGACGCTGGCCCAACGTCCATACTTAACATTACGTACGCCTCTATACAGCAGGGGTAACTTTACGCCGGACCGACGCTTACGCAAACGACGTAAAAACACTGCGCCGGCCGTACGTACGTTCGTGAATCGGCGTACCTCGCTCATTTGCATATTTTATGCGGACACACAACGGAAGCGCCCCTAGCGTCCAGCGTAAGTATGCAACTAAGATACGACGGTGTAATAACATTACGCTAGTCGTATCTTAGCGTAATTCCGGCGTATCTTGTTTTGTGAATATTTGAAATTACGGCGGCGTATCTGGAGATATAGCGTTTACAAAAGGGGATAGTTTTATGACATTTTCATTAATATTTATTTTTTTACTAATTGCGGCGATCAGCGAGTTTTTTCGTGACTGCAACATTATGGCGGACACATCGGGCAATTTTGACAAATTTTTGGGACCGTTGTCATTTTCACAGCGAAAAGTGCTATAAAAATGCACTGATTACTGTGAAAATGACAATTGCAGTTTAGGAGTTAATCACAAGGGGGCGCTGTAGGGGTTAAGTGTGACCTCATATGTGTTTCTAACTGTAGGGGGAGGGGCTGGATGTGTGACATCAGTGATCTTAGTTACCTATATCAGGGAACAGACGATCACTGACATTGCCACAATGAAGAATGGGGAAGGTGTGACCGATCGCGGGACACCGGCGGCGATCGGGTCCGTGGGTCCCACGGGCGTGGTCACGGAGCTTCGGACCATTCTGGCAGTCCTTAAGTGGATAAAATATGAATGGTGATTCTAAAGACTTTGCATATTTATTCCAAATTAGAAGCGAAATTGTGGTATTTTATACTTTGAGATGCGAACGCAATTGACTTATGTTTTTTATGTCTGTATATATACTGTATTTATCGGGGTATTGCGCGCTCCCGCGTATAGCGCGCACCCCTAAAGTTCCCCCGAAATTCCTGTAAAAAAAAATGATATAACATTTTATTACTTACAGTTTTGGTGTCTTGCGCGGCGTCCGTCTGCGGCCTCGGTGGTGTCCTCCCGGCTTCTCCAGCGCTGTCCCGAGTCGAATCCCCGCTTCCCGCGCTCAGTTTGAACGCCTTCGCCGACATATACCGAGAGCAGTACACTCGAATACATTCGGCAAGGCTTGGCTTCGCTCGTGCTCACGCTCTGTGACGTTTATGCATGAGCACGAGCGAAGCCGAGCCTAGCCGAATGTACCCAAGTGTACTGCACTCGGTATATGTCGGCGGCTCACTTCAAACTGAGCGCGGGAAGCGGGTATCGGGCGTATATCGCGCACCCATGATTTTCTCCTTATTTTACTTTTTACTTTTTTCCCCTTATTTTAAGGGGAACAAGTGCACGGTATACGTCGATAAATACTGTATATATTGTTTAAAATAAAATATAGAATTAAAAAAAAAAGGAAAAAAAAATTTAATTGGAATTTTTTGGTTTTGGAATGTTTGTTTGATTTCCTAATGGCTAGTGGGGTAAGATATTTATTCATTTTTTATTTTATTTATTGTTTTGTTTTGTTTTTTAGGGATTTTTTTTTCACTTTTATTGATTGAAATAGATGGACTATTTCAATCAATAAAAGTAAAAAACAAAAAGTAAAAAAAACAAACAAACAAAAAAACAATAAAAATGTAATAAAAATAAAAAAATATCTTAACCCAACTAGCCATTAGGAAATCAAACAAACATTCCAAAAACAAAAAATTTCCAATGAAATTCTTCTGGTGTATGGCCAAGCTTAACCTATTACCCTAGCTGTTTGTATTGGGGGTTTACAGCCCCCTTTGTACCCTTGCCGTGGAAGCGGCAGCACCTGTCCGCCATACTTTGAGTCCTGAACACTTAGTCACCCGGTAATAAATAGTGACACATCCTTGACCTAGAGACAGCAGGAGAGGCCAGACCCGAAGGTGGTCCCCCTTCACATAAAACCCCAGTGTGGACAGTCTCCCAGTGGTCTCGGCCTTAAAAAAACATTCCTCAAATGCATCGTATTTCTCCTGTACAAACTGTCTGACATTAATGAGTTTTCCTTCTGACAGAATCGGCAGTTTACTGGCGCCCTTTGACCCCGGAGTAGGCCTTCGTATCCTCACCAACAGTCAGGTCCATCTTGAGAAGGCCAGCCCTTTCTGGTCAAAGGAAACACAAGAGTGAGGAAATATTGGAGGTAATTGATAATTGATGGCAATTTAAATGTTATTTACAGAGCTTATCAAGTTCTTTCCCACCATATTCCCCCCATTATTTAGATTATAGATGCCGGCGTAGCGTAGCGTAAGCTATTTACACTACCCCGCCGCAACTTACATGAGCAAGTGCCGTATTCTCCAAGCACTTGCTCCGTAATTTGCGGCGGCATAGTGTGTATGGCCCGGCGTAAGGCCGCGTAATTCAAAGGGGGCGGCTTTTATTTTAATTAAGCGCGCCCCAGTGCCGAACGAACTGCGCATGCATCGGCCTTAAACGTAGGCCACTGCGCATGCTCCATAGTACGCCGCAAATACATTGATTACGACGGCAACGTAATTAACGTACAGGCCTATTCGCGAACGAGTTACGTAAACGACGGAAAAACACGACGCTGTCCCGAGTCCATACTTAACATGGCATACGGCGGACTGACGTAAGGTTACCCCTCATTTAGCAGGGGTAACCTTACGCTTCCGGAAACAATGTAAACTTCGGCGAAGCAGCGCAAAAACGTTCGGGAATCGGCGTATCAGGCTCATTTGCATATTCAAAGCTGAAATCGATGGGAACGCCACCTAGCGGCCAGCGTAGAATTACATCTAAGATCCGACGGTGTAAGTGACTTACGCCAGTCGGATCTACGTCGTATCTATGCGTAAATGATTCTAGGAATCAGTCGCATAGATAGGAAGGCTCAGAAACAGAGATGGAGATACACCGTCGTATCGCTTCTGACAATCTGGCCCCATGACTCTAGCTGCTCTTCTACTCTTTCTCTCTCGGCTGGCTGCTCCATCTCCCCAGACCATGAAAACCACCACCCCCAGGGCCAGCAACATGACTCTCACTATCACGAGGGAGTCTCACCTTCTCTTCTTTGGTCTCCATCGGTCTGGAGGAGAGGAGGAAAATACAGCGGTGGCTCAAAATCTCAATTTCTTGTGTCCCCCACGCTTCGCCATGTTCAGACTCCGGCACTCTGTGATTGGGCATATGGGGTCATATAGGTGGGGTTGGCCTGTTAACGTTGTGGTTGCTCCTGAAGTCCCGCCTTCACCCAATCACAGGGTGCCGGAGACTGAACATGGGCGGAGGCGGGACTCCAGGATATACCTCAATAATGGACAGGCCAGCCCCGCCGTGGCACATGACCCCATATGCCCAATCACAGGGTGCCTGAGACTGAACATGGTGGCAGAGCACTAGGACACAGGGAAGTTCATTTAGGACAGTGCTTCTCAACCTTTCTAGTGCAATGACCCCATGATAAAGTTTCCTAAGTTGTGGGGACCCCTAACAGTAAAATTATTTTCGTAGCGTGGGTTGTCAGCATCCAAGGCAGTGACACTTATGCCAAAATCAGGAGATAGGGTCTCCTCCAGCCCCTCCCACTTCACATTCCTCACCAGTCAGCAGACCTCTAGTCTCTGCCCCCCACCCATGCCGTAAACTGAATGGGCTGCTGTGAAGAGGCTGAGTGGGTGGCTGCGGGCTCCAGGAACAGTCCAGCTGGGTGACAACAGGCTCCAGGGACAGCCCTGCTGGGCAGCCGCATAGAGGCTGGGAGAGCAGCCCAGGATTCAGTGACCCCTGGCAAATCGTAATTTGACCCCTGAGGGGGTCCCGACCCCCAGGTTTGGAACCACTGATTTAGGAGGAGGCAGCCACCGTGACACATATTGTACTAAATGTTGCGCCCGGTGCCGCGGCCCCCTCCGCACCACCCACGCTACTCCACTTGTTGGCATGGAGTGTGCACTGCCCATGCATGACCAATCACTTGCTTTTCTATGGCTAGAAGGCAGTTGCATATGCACAGTGTGTTTTTGTGTGAGCTGTGGGTAGATGGGGGTGGAGAGCGGGTATGTTGGAGCATGGTGGGACAGCAGTAGCTGTCGGTACCGACATGAAACTGCGGGCCCCTGGTTGCTAGCCACTGATCTGTAGCTTGCATGTATTAAGGGGGTCATCCTACCCTACAGCTTCACCCCGGACGGCTGGCCCTTCTGTCCACTCCTTTGTCTTGGCCCTACTCCGGTGGTTGTTTTCAACACAGGCTGTTGTCACCCTCAGAAAACCTGTCCTGAGAAATGCCCTGCAGTCATCTCTGGAGTGCATGTAGACTTGTAGAGACTAAAAGTGTGTGCAAAGAGGCTGCAGGAGATGCAAAAAGGATAAAAAAATTTGAGTAAATATTTTATTAAAAAATGAATGGCAGTTGTTAATGACCCACCATGCTTCACCAAACAATGTCATTCAGTTACGGTTTACATCTGCTTTAGAAAGCCTGTATAATTCTGTTCCCAAAACAACATATTCCCCTTTTACCTGCTTGCCCCCTCCATGTTATTATTACCAAATCTCGTACATGTTGTGACCCCGCTGTGCTCCGTCTATTCTTAGACCTGTATAAATAAAGTTATTACGCGCTAATCCTGTGCATTAAACCTCATGATTCAAATAAACCCAACTTTAATCTCCGCGATTCAAAGGGACCTCTCTAAACTTTGGATAGAAGGAGACTGTTTGGACACACTTTCACGGCTCAGGCTGATGGATGGTGGGAGGTGGGGGAGGAAAAAAGGGTTAGGACAAATCATGTAATAATGAGGGCTGAAAGGGTGGGGGGGCACTGCTGAACATAAGAGTCCGGAGGATCCAAGAGGAATGAGGCCTCCTCGGCCTTTGACCCGGCTGTCAGTGATAAAGTAGGTGCTAATACAATTCTCACATGGCTGCCAGAACTCAGAGGAAAAAGAAGACATACGTGGAAGTTTTGTCCTTGGAGATGAAAGGAGGCGCAGCGTCTGACGGGCCCGGGATCTGGTTGGTGTGGGCCTCCTGGTCTGGCTGGGCAAGGGTGAGGATTAGTCACGTCAAGCGATGCGGTCAACTTGTGAGGAGACACCGAGTCTGGGCCTTTCCTAATCCAAATGAAGCTTTATTAATCAGCTTTGGCTTCTTTGGTCAAGAGGTCCGGTGCTGGGTTGGCCAAACTTCAGCTAGGGTGGATATGGCTGAATGCAAACTTTCTGAAGAGTGGGCAACTAAATTGAACCTTGAAATGGGGCTGGGACTGGTAGAAACAGTTGTCAGATACTGCATATACAAAAGTTGCCTATTTATAGTGCCGCCCAGCAGTGCCCTTTATCAGTGCCACCCATAAGTACCCATTATTGCAGCCTTTCAGTGCCCATCAGTGTCGTCTATCAGTGCCCACCAGTGGCACCTATAAGTGCCCATCAGTGCAGCTTATCAATGCTTATCAGTGATGCATATCAGTGTCACCCACCAGTGCCGCCTATCAGTGCTTATCGTCCGTGCCATCTCATTGGTGCCATCTCATTGGTGTCGCCTTATCAGTGCCTGTCAGTTCAGCTTATCAGTGCCCATCAGTGAAGAAGGAAACTTACTTATTTACAACATTTTATAACAGAAACAACGAAAAACATATTTTTCGAAATTTTCAGTCTTTTTTTATTTTATTTATTTTTAAGCAAAAAATAAAAACCGCAGAGGTGATCAAATACCACCAAAAGAAAGCTCTATTTGTGGGAACAAAATGATAAAAACGTAGTTTCGGTGCAGTGTAGCACGACCGCGCAATTGTCATTCAAAGTGCAACAACGGTGTAAATGCCTGCCATTGAAGTGGTTCACAATTGGCTTTCTCCCGGGGTTCTCTCTAAGGCCTCCTACTGCACATGAGGCTAAGGCCCGGCCATGAATAGACCTCATGCCAAGATATTGGACTAAAATAGCCTAAAATCTAGTGCTTATACTTTTTAGGAAATAGGTGGTACTGGTAACTCATGGTGAAACTCACAGAAAGATGTCAATGTCCTTCTGGAAAGAAACGCCTTAGCCAGAACATTGTCCTCCATGCAGTAGAACCTCACCCCATGATATTGGACTAAAATAACCTACAATCTAGTGCTTATAGCCATATAGCCAGATTAACGTAGCTATACAGATACGCCGCCGTAATTTCAAATGTGCGCCGTTGCATCTTTGCGCCGATTCACAAAGCGAGTTACGCCGAAAAACATGGCTTCAGCCATCCGACGTAACTTGCCTACGCCGGTGTATCATGGCCGCATAGTAACGCTGGACGCATTCGGCGTTCCCATGTTAAATATGCAAATGAGCAAGATACGCCGATTCACGAACGTACGTAGGCCCGACGCAGTAATCTACGCCGTTTACGTAAGGCGTAAAGATAAGCCACCAAAAAGATGGCACAGCCCATGTTAAGTTTTTACGTCGTTTACGTAAGGCGTACGTGAAAGCGCCTGGGCGTAGGTTACTCTCACGTCGTATGCAGTGTTCGACGTATCTTAGGTATTCTAGCCGGCGGAATTCTGAGCATGCGCACAGGGATACGTTCACGGACGGCGCATGCACCGTTCGTTCGGCCCCTCATTTGCATGGGGTCACGGTTCATTATAATACAACAAGCCCACTACCTGCCTACTTTGAATTACGCGGGCTTACGTCGGCCCATTTACGCTACGCCGCCGTAACTTAGGACGCAAGTGCTTTGTGAATACAGCACTTGCCTCTCTAAGTTGCAGCGGCGTAGCGTAAAGACGATACGCTACACCCGCCTAAAGATACGCCGCCCTACGTGAATCTGGGCCATACTCTTTGAAAAGTAGGTGGTAACTCTGCGTGAAACCTACAGAAAGATGGCCATGTCCTTCCGGAAAGAAAAGCCTTAGCCAGAACATTGCCCTTCAGGCAGTAGGTAGTGACCCAGGATGAAGCCTAAAAAAATATGGACCTGTCCTTCTGAAAAGAAAAGCCTTAAGCCCCGTACACACGGCCGAGGTTCTCGGCAGAAACCAGCGAGAACCTCGCTGGCATCCTGATTCTGCCGAGAACCTCGGCCGTGTGTACGGATTCGGCGACCATCCCGTCGGGAATGCCGTCGAGCCGAAATAGAGAGCAGGTTCTCTATTTGCTCGACGACCCGTCAGGGTTGAATGGCTGGTCTCCTTTCCCGACGGGCTGGTCGCCGAATCTGGCGGCCGGCCGGCCGAGAACCTCGACGGGCGGAACGATGTGTTCCGCCCGTCGAGGTTCTCTGCCGTGTGTACGGGGCCTTAGCCATAACATTGCCCTTCAGGCAGTAGGTAGTGACCCAGGATGAAGCCTAAAGAAATATGGACCTGCCCTTCTGAAAAGAAAAGCCTAAGCCAGAACATTGTGCTCCATGAACTAGACCTCATCCTATGATATTGGAACAAAAATGGCCTACGTTCCCGTGCCTCATATCTTTACTCTTCAGGAAGTAAGTGATGACCCTGGATGATGCCCTCAACATAAAGGGAAATCGCTAGTGATAGGTCCACTTTAAATGGCTGTACAGATCATTTTGAGGACATATTTATTTATTTATAAAAATGCTTTTTGGGAGCGCAGTCATTACCCGAAGGCCTCGACGCGCTCATAGAACCACAGATAATTTTTTTTCCTTCCAGCCTGCAAAAAATACTAGATTTGACAAATTGGCCGAAGTAGAGCATTGCACCTGCCATAACATTACAGAAATTTACTACAAGACCTTATGATTATTTTCACAGTTGTCTGTATGGAAATGCATGCACAAATATTATAATTTTCGAGTCCACAATGATATCTTCTAGGAAACGTTTCGTTTATCCAGGTTGTTACAGTAAGCACGTCCACCAATTAATCACCCTGGGTATCTTCAAGCTTCCCTCCCATGGTACCCCTTTCATCCTGTTGTTCTGGAGACATAAAGAATGAGGCTGATTCAAACGCCGCCGTTCCGATAAAAAGACATCTGGCCACCGAAACTCTTTTATTACCACAGAAAAAGATGCTTTAGACCCCGGGGGCCTTGTGTGTCTGTGAGAACCTTGGCTATGCTTTGTCAAACCCAACTCCATTTCATATTGGACCTCGATGTTATCCATCACGCAGAGGAAAAAGCCTGTGTATGGGAGGTTTACTTAAGCTATTAATAATTAAAGGTTCCCATTCACGTGGACAGGAAGCATTCAAGCATTCCTGTTTCTCCCCATTTGGCCATTTTTTTTTTTTTTTGGGCGATCCTTCATGTTCAGTTGGCTGACTTTCTTTTGGAGGAAGTATTGAACAGATGAGAAGAAGACAGTGGCTAATTTTTCATGTTCCTGTCACCATCCTTAACCCCCGGCAGCATGGGGCGAGGAACAGTTTGTCTACTGTTAAGGACTTGAATTAAACATTCCAAAAGGTCAAAAGGGCCTGGAGCTTTTGGTTGAGGCTTAACCAGCTCGGCTAAACGGGGCGCCAGAAACCTGCTCTAGTTATCAAGAGTCTCAACAATCATACTACCATGGGCAATGGTCACTAAAGATACTACAGTGGTGGTTGGTGCTAAACAAATTAGGGGGGGGGGCGCAAACAAACTAAAACATTTTCGAAAAAAAAGATCAACTGCAGCCACTGTGCCATCAAATGCAGCCACTGTGCCATCAAGCGCTGCCACTGTGCCATCAAGCGCTGCTACTGTGCCATCACATGCAGCCACTGTGCCATAAAACGCTACCACTGCGCCTTCAATTTCAGCCACTATGCCATCAAATGCTGCCACTATGCCATCAATTGCAGCCACTGTGCCCATCAATTGCAGTCACTATGCCATCAATTGCAGCCACTGTGCCCATCAAACGCAGCCACTGTGCCCATCAAACGCAGCCACTGTGCCTATCAATTGCAGCCACTGTGCCATTAAATGCTGCCACTGTGTCATCAATTGCAGCCACTGTGCCCATCAAACACAGCCACTGTGCCAATCAAACACAGCCACTGTGCCAATCATATGCAGCCACTGTGCCCATCAATTGTAGCCACTGTGCCTGCCATCAAAAGCTGACACTGTACCATCAAATGCTGCGACTGTGCCATCAAATGCTGTGACTGTGCCCATCAAACGCTGCCACTGTGCCATCAAATGTAGCCACTGTGTCATCAATTGTAGCCACTGTGTCATCAATTGTAGCCACTGTGCCATCAAAAGCTGACACTGTACCAATAAATGGTGTGACTGTGCCATCAAATGCTGTGACTGTGCCCATCAAACGCTGCCACATTGCCATCAAATGCAGCCACTGTGCCATCAATTGCAGCCACTGTGCCATCAATTGCAGCCACTGTGCCATTAAATGCTGCGACTGTGCCATCATGACTGTGCCCATCAAACGCTGCCACTGTGCCAAATTCTGCCAGTGTAAGTGTGCCCCCCGCCCGCTTGCTGTCTGCCCGACACTTACCCTGTCTTGTGAAGCAGCGGGTGACGGCAACGAGCGGGGTCCTTCATGTCTCCTGCACTTCTTCTCCCGTACTCTCCTCCCGTCAGGTGTACAGACCCCAGAACTCAGCACAGGGATGGTGGGAACCCCTTATAATGGGCACAGCAGGTGCGAACATAAAGGAAATCCTTATAATGGGCAAAACAGGTGGGCAGACAAGAGGACTCAGTGCAGAGATGGGTGGAACCTCATAATGGGTACAGCAGGTGACTGTACCTGTGTATCACAGAGCGTTGTCACCCTATAACAGGAAGTATCTAAACAGAAACCTCCATGGCAGGATCACCAGGGTTTTTTGTTTTGTTTTTGTAAAAAGCTGCGGATTAGAAAATATAAAAAAATGACTTTCAAAATGCCATTAACATGGTAAATGTTACATGAGATTTAATGTTCAGATTTACATCTACTTTAATACTTTTTCTAGTGATTTCTATAATGCAGTGCAATGGAGCTGATATATACAAGGGTGAAGAGTGCAGATAGTTCAAATGCATTCAACGTTCACAGTGATATAGCAATAAGAAGATACAATAGACACAGAGCTCCCTGCCCTTATTAGTTTACAATGTAGACGGGAAATTTGCACTCTCTAGACAGATAATTTAAACAATAAAAAGTTTATAATAATTGGCTTCTGACAGCTACATAAACTAATCAAATGCTGCACCCACCAACTGACAGCCAACGGCCTCACCCAGCACTGTGAACGAACCGCGAGATGCATCAAAGACACCTTCCGGGTTTCCATGAAACCTAGCCCCAATCTCCATGTTTCTCTAGCAGAGAGCAATTAGGTCATAGAAATGAATTGCCAAAAGGATGGTTACCACCCACCCCGTCAACCAGCCAGACAAAGGATAAGGCAAACCAGGTATGGGCCCGAGGGCTTGGTATTTATGCCAATATGCCAGTCCATCATGTAAAACACATGAATCATTTCCAGGCCCTTTCAAGTACTCAAATAGAGGCTAAGATGATATAAAGACTGAGAAGTATTTGGATATTGGTTTTTTTCCATCACTGGCAGGTTACGAAAAGTTCCCCACCAAGATCATAAAGGGTTAACCTCAACTGGTGATCCTGCTATTAAACACTTTCTGTCCAACATTCTCTAATGGTACCATATGTATTTAGGAGCCACATTGTCACCCTAGGACAGTGATGGCAAACCTTGGCACCTCGGATGTTTTGGAACTACATTTCCCATGATGCTCATGCATTCTGCAGTGTAGTTGAGCATCATGGGAAATGTAGTTCCAAAATATCAGGGGTGCCAAGGTTCTCCATCACTGTCCTAGGACAAGACCCCTCCCCATCAACTCGTAAGTAGGGTTGAGCTTGGGTTCGATGTGAACCTGGGAGTTAGGTGTTATTGGTGGTTTTTGACATTGACCCAACATGGCCATGTGCAGATTATTGCCATTAATGGGTCTGTTTAAAAAAGTTCCCACCAAGATCTTAAAGGTTATCTGAACCTAAGAACTCAACTGGTGATCCTGCTAATAAAACACTTCCTGTCCTAGGGTGACAATGCTCTGTAATGGTGCTCCTCCCCATCACCTTGTAAGTAGGGCTGAACCTGGGAGTTAGGCGTTATTGTTGGTATTTGACATTGACTCAATGGGGCCATGTGCCCATATTGGAGTAGATTATTTTCCATTAATGGGTGGGTTTAAAAAGTTCCCCACCAAGATCTTAAAGGTTATTTAAACCCAATAACTCAACTGGTGATCCTACTAATAAAACACTTCCTGTCCTAGGGTGACAACCCTCAATAATGGTACTGTATGTATGTAGGAGTGGTGTGGTCACCCTAGGACAATACCCCCACCCCCCCCCCCCCCCATCCCCTCATAAGTAGCATTGAGCTTGGCTTTGATGTGAACCTGGGAGTTAGGTATAATTGTTGGCTGTTAACATTGACTTAATATTGCCATGGGCCCATATTGGGGCAGGTTATTGCCATAAATGGGTGGGTTTAAAAGGTTCACCGCCAAGATTTAAACCCAATAACTCAACTGGTGATCCTGCTAGTAAAACACTTCCTGTCCTAGGGTGACAACGCTCCATAATGGTGCTGTATATGTATGTAGGAGTGGCGCGGTCACCCTAGGACAATACCCCCTCTCCGTCACCCCGCAAGTATGGTTGAGCTTGAGTTCGATGTGAACCTAGGGGTTAAATGTTATCGTTGGTATTTCGCATTTACCCAATGGGGCCATGTGCCCATATTGGGGTAGATTATTTTCCATTAATGGTTGGGTTTAGTTCCCCACCAAGATCTTAAAGGTTTTTAAAACCTAATAACTCAACTGGTGATCCTACTAATAAAACACTTCCTGTCCTACGGTGACAACGCTCCATAATTGTACTGTAATTATGTAGGAGTGGTGTGGTCACCCTAGGACAAGATCCCCTCCTCATCACCTTGTAAGTAGGGTTGAGCTTGGGTTCAGTGTGAACCTGGGAGTTAGGTATTATTGTTGGTTTTTGACATTGACCCAACATGACCATGTGCCCATATTGGGGCAGATTATTGCCATAAATGGGTCTGTTTAAAAAAGTTCCCCACCAAGATCTTAAAGCAGTAAATTATAGTTGTGCCAAGAGGTTCTGCCACAAATCTATACTAGCTCTATATGCCTTTGTCTTGCAGGTTGTCTTTTTTTTTTTTTTGACAAGAGTGTTTACTTCCTCTTTAACCACTTCATCGCCCCTTAGTGTTTAACCCTTTCCTTGCCAGTGTCATTTACACAACAATCAGAGCATTTTTATAGCACTGATCGCTGTATAAATGACAATGGTTCCAAAATAGCATCCAAAGTGTCCGATGTGTCCGCCATAATGTCGCAGTCACGATAAAAATCGCAGATCGCCGCCACTACTAATAAAAAAATAATTATAATATAATTGTCATAAAACTATCCCCTATTTTGTAGACGCTATAACTTTTGCGCAAACCAATCAATAAATGCTTATTGTTTTTTTTTTTACCAAAAATATGTAGAGAATACGTATCAGCCTAAACTGAGAAAGATTTTTTTTTTTTTTTATATATTTTATGGAAATATTTATTATAGCAAAAAGTATAAAAATATATATTTTTTTGTTTACAAAATTGTCGCTCTTTTTTTGTTTATAGCGCAAAAAAATTAAACTGAATACTGTATATATATATTTTTTAACCACTTCAATACCCAGCCATATACAATTGACGGCCTGGGTATTGCAGGCGAATATCTGGATGATGCCTGCAGCCAGAGGCATCATCCAGATATCCTCTTCTTCAGCCGGCGATTCTGCACAATGTAAGAATGATCATAGCGGCGGTTCCGCCGCTTGATCGTTCTTACAGGCCGCGGGAGGGGACATCCCCCCCCTCCCGCCGCCATCCGGTGCTTCTCCGGGCTTACCTGTACCTTCGGGGGCCCAGAGAACGAATCGTCGGCGGCGGCAGGAAGCATAGAGATGACTGGTGACCAGATGGTCACCAGTCATCTCTATGACCGTCGGAGGACCCGGGCGCGATCTGATGACGTCACGCCCGGGTCCCCGTATGTAAACAAAGCCGCAATTGCGGCTGTAAGTCACCATTCATGAGATCGGTGAATTTTTTTTCACCGATCTCATGGTTTTCAGCCTGGAGGTGAGATGTGAGGTCTTATTGACCCCACATCTCTCCATAAAGAGGACCTGTCACACACATTTCCTATTACAAGGGATGTTTACATTCCTTGTAATAGGAATAAAAGTGGAAAAAAAAAATGAAAAAAAGTGTAAAAATAAATAAAAAATAAGTAAAAAAAAATAATAAAAGATAAAAAAAAATTAAAACACCCCTGTCCCCGATAGCTCGCGTGCAGAAGCGAACGCACACGCAAGTCCCGCCGACATATGTAAACGCCGTTTAAACCACACATGTGAGGTATCGCCGCGTGCGTTAGAGTGCCAGCAACTAATCTAGCACTAGATCTCCTCTGTAAATCTAAACTGTAACCTGTAAAAAATAAATAAAGCGTTGCCTATGGAGATTTTTAAGTACCGAAGTTTGGCGCCATTCCATGAGTGTGCGCATAATTAAAGCGTGACATGTTGGGTCTCTATTTACTCGGTGTAACATAATCTTTCACATAATACAAAAAAATTGGGCTAACTTTACTGTTTTGTTATTTTTTTAATTCATAAAACATTTTTTTTTACAAAAAAAAGGCGTTTGAAAAATAATTGCGTAAATACCGTGCGAGATAAAACATTGCAATGACCGCCATTTTATTCCCTAGGGTGTCTGCTAAAAAAAACATATATAATGTTTGGGGGTACTGTGTAATTTTCTAGCAAAAGAATGATGATTATTACATGTAGGAGAGACGTGTCAGAATAGGCCCGGTATGGAGGTGGTATAAAAGCCTAGTATTGAAGCGGTTAACAAGAGAAATAAAAAATTTAACTTTAAAAAACATAAAACAAATTAGGATAAGACTCTACTACCGAAAAAAAAACAGGCGATGCTAATTGAATTAAATATGGAGACGGTGGGTCTGGGGGATTATGTCATCTCTAAAGAATGTATGTATCTAGGGGGGTTTGTGTAACAGAGTCTGTCTCTGGCATTTCGCAATCTCCCCACCCTGCGTACAGCTGCTACAGGTGAGCGCGTCCTGTCCTCATACAGCACGTAAAAGCGCTATTTCCAATAGTGAGTCACTGACCCAAAATGAGTGTGTGAATATCAGGTATACCAACACTGGCCGCATGCTTCTTCTAACTGTTGAAGCTGGATGCAACAAGGTAATTAGCATTTTCCAAGAAAGGTTAGCAATAGTAACCTACATGGCGTTATTCTCCCCTGGAAGGTGTTTTTTCATTTTTTTTAACCACTTAAATTCTGGGCACTTACCGTATATACTCGAGTATAAGCCGAGTTTTTCAGCACTTTTTTTTGCGTTGAAAATGCCCCCTCAGCTTATACTCGAGTCACCTTTTTGTGCCTGATCTCCTGGAATTGGGGACCCAGTACCGGCCCGCCATATGTCCTCTGGACCCCGAACTTAACACACATATAGCCCCATTTCTTCTCTACAAGTGTGCAAGTTTGTTGTCTGGGGAACCTACAGCTGGGGAGCACCGATTTTTCAAAGCCGGGCACCCCTTCCATAGACTCCCAAGTTAAATGGTAATTTCTCCGGTGATTTTGCGGACCCGGTACCAGCCGGACGTAGGTCCCCTGGACCCAGATCTTGGCCCCATTTCTCCTCTAAAATTGTGAAAAGTTTGTTGTCTGGGGGACCTACGGCTGGGGAGCACTGATTTTTCAAAGCCGGGCACCCCTTTCATAACCTCCCATGTTAAACGTCAGTCTAGTCATGGACACAGTGAGGCATGGGCACAGTGAGGCATGAGCACAGTGAGGCATGGACACAGTGAGGCGTGGGCACAGTGAGGCGTGGGCACAGTGAGGCGTGGGCACAGTGAGGCATGGACACAGTGAGGCGTGGGCACAGTGAGGCGTGGGCACAGTGAGGCATGGGCACAGTGAGGCATGGACATGGACACAGTGAGGCATGAGCACAGTGAGGCGTGGGCACAGTGAGGCATGGGCACAGTGAGGCATGGACATGGACACAGTGAGGCACAGTGAGGCATGGGCACAGTGAGGCGTGGGCACAGTGAGGCGTGGGCACAGTGAGGCATGGACATGGACACAGTGAGGCATGCAGATGGACCCTAGGCTTATACTCCAGTCAATAAGTTTTCCCATTTTTTTGTGGTAAAATGATGTGCCTCGGCTTATATTCGGGTATATACCATACACCTTCCTGCCCAAACCAATTATCAGCTATCACATTTTGAATGACAATTGCGCGGTCATGCGACGCTGTACCCTAACAAAATTTGTATCATTTTGTAGCCACAAATAGAGTTTTCTTTTGGTGGTATTTGATCACCTCTGGGGTTTTTATTATTTGTGCTATAAACAAAAAAAGAATGTTACAAAAACTGTTACAAAGACTGTTACAAATCTGTTACAAAACTTTGTAAATTAGTTCGTTTTCTCCATCACTGATGGGTACTAATGAGGCTGCACCGATGGGCACTGATAAGGTGGCACTAATGAGGTGGCACTAATGAGGTGGCACTTATATGCAGCACTGATAGGCACTGATAGGTGGCACCGGTATACAGCACTGATGGGCACTGATAGGTGGCACTGATGGCCACTCATAGGGGGCACTGATGGCCACTTATAGGCGGCACGGAGGGCACTGATGGGCACTTATAGGTGACATGGATAGGTGGCACTGGAGGGCACTTATAGGTGATGGACACTGATAGATGGCATTGATAGGCAGCACTGATCAGAGCCACCCCCATCAAATCATTCTCTGCAGCTGTTGTACCACCACCTCCGCCCTTTAGAATGTAAGCTCTATGAGCCGGGCCCTCCTGTACCTTCTGTTTTATAGTGTAATTGTGCTGTCCCCCCTCTACATTGTAAAGCGCTGCGTAAACTGTTGGCCTATATAAATTGTGTATAATAATAATAATAATCAGAGACGCTGGCAGGCATCACTGATGGGCACAGAGTGCCAACCCTAATGGGAAATGATTGCCACACCCTGGTGGGCTCTAGTGAGCTTACCTGGTGGTCATAAGTGGGCATCCCTTGTGCGCCTAGGTGGGCATCCTTGGGGTGCTGCACTGATAATCAATCAGTACAGACCCCCCCCCCCCCCGTCAGGAGAGCAGCCGATCATCTCTCCTCTACACACATCTGTCAGTGTGAGTAGAGGAAAAGCCGATACACAGCTTTTCCTGTTTATGCTGTGATTAGATGTGATTGGACACAGCTGATCACATGGTAAAGAGCCTCTGTCAGAGGCTCTTTAGCTCGATCGGAGATGCGGTGTGTCAGACTGACACCCCACACCAACGATCGCCGCACTGCGCACCCCCCCACGGGAAAACCTGCTCGAGTTAAGGGTAAGGTAAGTAAAACTACTTTTTTAAAGCATTTTCTGACCGGATAAGGTGGAAAGGTGGGGCGGTGACACAAAAATACTTTCAATGGTTTATTGATTGACCAAAAGGGAACAAAGAAGAGAAGTTCTTTGTTAGGACTTATAATAAAAGGGATCTGATAAAGAGAAACTAATACGGGTGTGCCGCATCCCAATGAATAGTCAATACAAAAAAGGGGATGGACCTCTAGGGTGGGACTTTTAAGGCACTACCACAGAAAGTAGGAGAGAAGGAAGTATAGATATAAAAAAATAATTTGTATTCAACAGACAAATAAATATAGCATGTAAATATGGATACAAAAAAAAATGTCAATGAGAAATACATTTTCCCTGAACCAGACGCATTTCGGAAAGATCCATTCCTTCATCAGGGTTCTTACAGGAAAAGGTTATGTCTTATTAGACATTAGAAAATACAACATGATTAGTAGATTGTACAACCAATCTTTCAAGGCATAAAGATATTGTTACTTACATTGTATTAATTGACCAAGACATCTACAAGTTAAAATTGAGAATTAATCACGCATGCCTCCCCATGTACATCATCCAATTGGTCGACCATAAATATTCAAGATGGTTTGAAGATATATTGTAAGGGGACACAATCCCTGATGGCATCAAAAAAGCTGTGTCCTAGCATCCCAGAGACATCTGGCTGCTAGGCTGTTTGAGGGACTACCCAGATCAAAAGAGAAGCAGCGCAGGGTTGGGACTGCAGGATTGGAGTCCAACCGAGAGTAAAGGTTCAACCGGATGGGGAACCAGCTGTGGTCGGAGGTAGAGGGGAAGCTGTCGCCACTAAGGGACCATCCAACTTATTACTGGAGACTACTTAGAGTAAGCTGGAGCCAGTACCAGAGCAGTCTTCTCACCAACTGGCAGGGATGGTCTGGCCATTGGGGCTACAGGGAGTTTCCCGGTGGGCGATGGCTCAGTGGGCCGCCTTTAGTGACAGCCCCCCGCCGCCCCCTCCTCCACTCCTCTATCTCTCTCTTCCCACAGCGCTCACCTGGGGGGAACAGAGAAGCAGGGGGAGGACCAGAGGAGAAGGCCTGGGAGTTCCTCACTTCTGTCTAATCTTGTCCCATGTGGGGGGCACTGAACGGATTCTTTGCCCCGGCTGAAATAATGTCTAGCTTCCCCACTGGTACTGCCTATAAGAGTACCAGTACCTGCCGTTCTACTCTAATAAAGTAGAACGGCTAATGGCTAGTGAAGGGGGAGAGGGGGCTTGGGTGGCCAAGGGGGGTGCGGGAGTTGTCCGGCCACCGTCCAGCTGCCATGGGAGAGACCTGTCAAAGTGGGCCAGTCTGGATGAAGTCCAGGGCCAAATTGTTGTCCCAGTCCAGCCCTGCCAACCGGGGACGGTGAGGAAGTGGGAAAACTTCAGCAGGTGCCAAGTCAGGGACCCAGTGGGACAAAAATGTGGCCTGGACTTTATCCAGACCGGCCCAGGGCACAACACATCAGGTTACAGTGCACATCAGGGCACGGTACAGAGCTCAGCACATCAGGGTACAGAGCACAGCACATCAGGGCACAGAGCACATCAGGGCACAGAGCACATCAGGGCATGGTACAGAGCTCAGCACATCAGGGTACAGAGCACAGCACATCAGGGCACAGAGCACATCAGGGCACAGAGCACATCAGGGCATGGTACAGAGCTCCGCACATCAGGGTACAGAGCACAGCACATCAGGGCACGGGGCACATCAGGGCACATCACAGCACAGCACATGAGGGCACGGGGCACATCAGGGCTAGTGATGAGCGGAATACGCCATATTCGATTTCGCGATATTTCGCGAATATTTCGAAGAATATTCGCGAATATTCGTTAATATCGAATATTCGTGATATTAAAAAAAAAAATGCGAATTTTCGCCAATGCGAATTTTCGCTAATGCGAAATTTCGCGTTTTTTTTTTTTTTTTTATAAAATATCACGAATATTCGATATTTACGAATATTCGGTATATTTTATAAAAAAAAAAAAAAGCGAAATTTCACATATGCGGTCGCGAATATTCGTAAATATCGAATATTCGTGATATTTTATAAAAAAAAAAAAAAAAAAATTGCGAAATTTCGCTATTGCGAAATTTCGCCATTGCGAAATTCGCGAATGCGAAATTGATTGCGAATTTTTTGCGAAATTTGAAAAATACGAATATTCGAAATAGCGAATATTCGCCGCGATATTCGAGATATTCGCGAATACTCGAATATGCAATATTCGTAGCGAATATTCGCAATGCGAATATTCGTGAGCAACACTAATCAGGGCACAACAAGTACAGGCACATCACATCAGGGCCTATCACAGCACATCAGGGCACACCACATTGAGGCACACCACATTGAGGCACACCACATTGAGGCACAGCACATTGGGGCACAGGGCAAATAGCACATCAGGCCACATAGCACATCAGGGCACGTAGCACAGGGCACATTATGGTGCACATCATTTACTAGCCAGCATGCAGAGTAGCGCGTGTAATATGTTCTCTCTCCTGTCACGGCACTCACACGGCTCCCCAGCGGCCTCTCCTCTCTTCTCGTCCATCCCAGATGATGTCACAAGCAAATGGGGATGAACGGCGATTGATGGGTAGATCGCCACGGACCTTCGACCGGCCCACTGAGCCAACGGCCCACCGGGAATCTCCGGTAGTCCCGATGGCCAGTCCATCCCTGCGCTTGAGGAGCATCAGTGGGTGCCAAGCCGGGGACCTAGCAGGGAAGGGGGGGTGACGCTTGAGGAAGGAGTTATGGAAGTGGAAGAGCTCAGGTGATCCAGTCTGAGAGTCTAGTGAGAGACTGGGATCTCAGGGAGTGAAGACCTTCAGTGAGAGACTGTAGAGTGTGAGGAGAACTATCTGTGTTACCAATAGTTAAGTGCAACTACCGTTAGTGACTGTTACAAGCTTTGTTGCCATAGGAGACAGCGGTCCTACCTATATAGAAGTGGTATCCGGCTGGAGGCCTTCCACTGTATAGCTGTCTACCCAGGCCGTCTAAATAGCATCATGGGCCCCTGGGCAAAGTAATGCTCTGGGGCCCCTACAATGATGATAGTGCAGGAAAACAGACATCAAGTAGGTAGGAGGCAGACTGCCTCCCCTGTGTATCCATTACTCTCAGTGCCATCATGGGGCCCCCAATTTCTGGGCAGCATGGGCTCAAGGACCAGCTGCTTCGGGGAAAGTGCAGGGGCCCCCCATGCAGCTGGGGCCTCTGGGCAGTGCCTAGGTGTGCCCTCTCATTAAGACAGCCATGGTCGGGACAAGGGGTGGGCAGAAGGACGGGCTGCCCTGGGTGCAACGTATATTGTAGGGATGGGGGAGCCACGAGTTCCTTCCACTATAAGGCTACCAGTAGTAGTAACAGCTGCATCACTACTTCTGTCAACCCAGCACTGGAAGCAGCAAGGCAAGCAGGAGAAGGCTGGGAGGTGGTGTGGGCTGTGCTCTCTCTCCACCTCCTCATAAGCTTGCACATCATGGAGAGGCAGGGTGAAATTTGTCATCTTTGCCCTGGGCACTGAATGGTCTTGTCCCAGCACTATGTCTACCTATAGAAGTCTCGAGATCTTGCATCTACTTAAGGGTGTCCTGGCCATAACCCGCTCCCCACAGTTCTGTTTAGAGACAATAAACCTCTTTTGCATTCAAAAAGTGTCTGGCGCCCATCGCTCCATCTTGCATCACACCCACCATTCCTTGTAACCCACTCTATAAAGACAAATGTCAGCTATCTCTGACTCTGGAGATCACCATCAGGCCTTTGGTGGTCCGGAACCTTGCTACATATATATTTTTTTATCTAAGAACATAAGCGGTCTCAATCCCTTCAATATGGAGTCGTCTATACCTTTCCGCCAACGTACCTTCTAGAATCTTCTAAACTTTCTTTTCTCATGACCCCCTTTCTCCTCTGGGAACATTGCCTGGAAATAAAGACAGTCGTTTAATACTTCGCTAAGCCCCGCTAATGATTATTTAATGCCGGGACTTTCTCTTTGATGCGCAATGCATGAGCCGCAGGCCAGTGCCACTTTGAAGTTGCAGGCGGCAAGCCGACTTTCTACCAGAGGGAATTAGTGCCGGCTTATAAGTGAACGCTGAGGATTTGATCCTGCGCTAAAATCAAATTATCTCGGCCTGTGCTGTTGCTCTTCTGATCTCGAATTTGACTTTATATAATGGGAAACTTCTTATTTATTAGTTATGGTTTAGACTAGGGCCCGGCAAAACATTTCAGTGAAAGAAAAAGTTTATACTCAATAAAATTATAGGGATGCAAAATATTTATTCGAATTCTGGAAGGCTCTGAATGGGGCTGGGTGTCACTGTGAAGGGATGGGGGTTGTGGAGGCAGTTAGGGCACTTTGGAGCAGCCCTGGTGGCCTTGAAGGGAATGAGGTTTCTGTAGGAAGCTGCGGGTCTCTCCAGGATGTTGGGGATTTTTTAGAAACACTGTGGGAGACTTGAGGGTGATGAAGGGGTTGGGGAACACTGTGGGAGTTTGGGGGGCAGTGTGGGACACTGTTAGAGGTTGGGTGCATATTGGGGGTGACTGCAGGGGGCTAAGGCGCACTGTAGGAGGTTGGGGGCAATGTGGGAGCTGAGGGGCACTGCTTTCCACCATGGATGGTTGGGGGGCACTATGGGAGCTGGGAGGCACTGTGGGAGGTTGGGGGCAATGTGGGGGCTTAGGGGCACTGCTTTTCACCATAGATGGTTGAGGGGGTCACTATGGGATCTGGGAGGCACTGTGGGAGGGTGGGGCTGAGGGGGGGCACTGCTTTCAACCATAGATGGTTGGGGGGCTCTATGGGAGCTGGGAGGCACTGTGGGAGGTTAGTGGCAATGTGGGCGCTGAGGGGCACTGCTTTCCGCCATAGATGGTTGGGGGCACTATGGAAGCCAGGAGGCACTGTGGGAGGTTGGGGGCAAATGTGGGGGCTGAGGGGCATTGCTTTCCACCAGAGATTGTTGGGGGGCACTATGGGAGCTGGGAGGCACTGTGGGAGGTTGGGGGCAATGTGGGGGCTGAGGGGCACTGCTTTCCACCATAGATGGTTGGAGGCACTATGGGAGCTGGAAGCACTGTGGGAGGTTGGGGCAATGTGGGGCTGAGGGGCACTGCTTTCCACCATAGATGGTTGGGGGGGCACTATGGGAGCTGGGAGGCACTGTGGGAGGGTGGGGGCTGAGGGGCACTGCTTTCCACCATAGATGGTTGGGGGGGCTCTATGGGAGCTGGGAGGCACTGTGGGAGGTTAGGGGCAATGTGGGCGCTGAGGGGCACTGCTTTCCGCCATAGATGGTTGGGGGCACTATGGGAGCCAGGAGGCACTTTGAGAGGTTGGGGGCAATTGTGGGGGCTGAGGGGCATTGCTTTCCACCAGAGATTGTTGGGGGGCACTATGGGAGCTGGGAGGCACTGTGGGAGGTTGGGGGCAATGTGGGGGCTGAGGGGCACTGCTTTCCACCATAGATGGTTGGGGGCACTATGAGAGCTGGAGGCACTGTGGGAGGTTGGGGGCAATGTGGGGTGAGGGGCACTGCTTTCCACCATAGATGGTTGGGGGGGCACTATGGGAGCTGGGAGGCACTGTGGGAGGGTGGGGGCTGAGGGGCACTGCTTTCCACCATAGATGGTTGGGGGGGCTCTATGGGAGCTGGGAGGCACTGTGGGAGGTTAGGGGCAATGTGGGGGCTGAGGGGGGCACTGCTTTCCGCCATGGATGGTTGGGGGGCACTATGGGAGCCGGGAGGCACTGTGGGAGGTTGGGGGCAATGTGGGGGCTGCGGGGCACTGCTTTTCACCATAGATGGTTGGGGGGGCACTATGGGAGCTGGGAGGCACTGTGGGAGGGTAGGGGCTGAGGGGCACTGCTTTCCACCATAGATGGTTGGGGGGGCTCTATGGGAGCTGGGGAGGCACTGTGGGAGGTTAGGGGCAATGTGGGCGCTGAGGGGCACTGATTTCCGCCATAGATGGTTGGGGGCACTATGGGAGCCAGGAGGCACTGTGGGAGGTTGGGGGGGGGCTTTCAATTTGGGGGCTGAGGGGCATTGCTTTCCACCAGAGATGTTGGGGGCACTATGGGAGCTGGAGGCACTGTGGGAGGTTGGGGGCAATGTGGGGCTGAGGGGCACTGCTTTCCACCATAGATGGTTGGGGGGGCACTATGGGAGCTGGGAGGCACTGTGGGAGGGTAGGGGCAATGTGGGGGCTGAGGGGCACTGCTTTCCACCATGGATGGTTGGGGGGCACTATGGGAGCGGGGAGGCACTGTGGGAGGTTCGGGGCAATGTGGGGGCTTAGGGGCACTGCTTTTCACCATAGATGGTTGGGGGGGGGGGCACTATGGGAGCTGGGAGGCACTGTGGGAGGGTGGGGGCTGAGGGGAACTGCTTTCAACCATAGATGGTTGGGGGGGCTCTATGGGAGCTGGGGGGCACTGTGGGAGGTTAGTGGCAATGTGGGCGCTGAGGGGCACTGCTTTCCGCCATAGATGGTTGGGGGCACTATGGGAGCCAGGAGGCACTGTGGGAGGTTGGGGGCAATGTGGGGGCTGAGGGGCATTGCTTTCCACCAGAGATGGTTGGGGGCACTGTGGGAGCTGGGAGGCACTGTGGGAGGTTGGGGGCAATGTGGGGGCTGAGGGGCACTGCTTTCCACCATGGATGGTTGGGGGCACTATAGGAGCCAGGAGGCACTGTGGGAGTTGGGGGCAATGTGGGGGCTGAGGGGCATTGCTTTCCACCAGAGATGGTTGGGGGCACTGTGGGAGCTGGGAGGCACTGTGGGAGGTTGGGGGCAATGTGGGGGCTGAGGGGCACTGCTTTCCACCATGGATGGTTGGGAAGAACTATGGGAGCTGGGAGGCACTGTGGGAGGTTGAGGGCAATGTGGGGGCTGAGGGGCACTGCTTTCCGCCATAGATGGTTGGGGGGCACTATGGGAGGTGGGAGGCACTGTGGGAGGTTGGGTGCAATGTGGGGGCTGAGGGGCACTGCTTTCCAACATAGATGGCTGGGAGGCACTGGGGGAAGTTGGGGGATCTGCAGTTGCCTGGAGTCCCGTGAGGAAGGTAGCCATGGCCTGGCAGCTCGGTGGTTGAGAACCAATGGTTTAGGGTGCACTGCAGTCATTGACGAGTAACAATAAGGCCTTGTATTACATAGAGGGATTAAAAAAGTACCTACTCAGCCCTTTGGCACCTTCTGTTTAATATCTTATGCTAGTCATCTGGGAACAGCATGCTCCTTGCTGTCACCTGTACAGAAAGTTTGATGTGTCATATTGCAATTTGAAAGTTTCTCACAGCCATCCTGAGTTTAAAGCGGAACTCCAGTCTTCGAAAGTACATTTGAGGCTGCATTCATGGCACATGTAAGGCTGCATTCATGGCACATTTGAGGCTGCTTTCATGGCACATGTAAGGCTGCATTCATGGCACATTTGAGGCTGCTTTCATGGCACATGTAAGGCTGCTTTCATAGTACATTTGAGGCTGCATTCATGGCACATGTAAGGCTGCATTCATGGCACATTTGAGGCTGCATTCATGGCACATGTAAGGCTGCATTCATAGTACATTTAAGGCTGCATTCATGGCACATTTGAGGCTGCATTCATGGCAGATGTAAGGCTGCATTCATAGTACTTTTGAGGCTGCTTTCATGGCACATGTAAGGCTGCATTCATAGTACATTTGAGGCTGCATTCATGGCACATGTAAGGCTGCATTCTTGGCATATTTGAGGCTCCATTCATGGCACATTTGAGGCTGCATTCATGGCACATGTAAGGCTGCATTTATAGTACATTTGAGGCTGCATTCATGGCACATGTAAGGCTGCATTCATGGCACATTTGAGGCTGCATTCATGGCACATGTAAGGTTGCATTCATGGCACATGTAAGGTTGCATTCATTGCACATATAAGGCTGCATTCATTGCAATGGTAAGGCTGCATTCATGGCAATGGTGAGGCTGCATTCATAGCAATGGTGAGGCTGCATTCATGTTCATACATATTCACTTCATCAAATCTGGCCCCCTTTGAAATAAGTTTGGACACCCCTGCCATAGAGAAAGTGTTTTTGTTTCCTAAAAAAGTTTATAATGTATACATTTTATTTTATTTTATGGAGTCGCTGGAGCACACAAAGTTTAGTAGGAACACCTGAAAATTCCCAGGTGGACAGGAATAGAGCTGGGAATTATGTCAGGGTGTTAGAGTATCCAAGACGTATTAAATTCCAGCACCATTACAGATAACCACACTCCACTCTTTGGTGCAGTAATCCTTTACACATGGCAGATAAGTCTATTGACTTTGCTGGTGCAGCGGCTGCACCCCTAGCCACTGCTTCTTACCTCCTGGTAGCACTTTCCAAGGGTATTCTTTATGTAGTGCCCACCCATGTAAGGGCTGTGGATGTGTCCTGCATTCTCCCCCCAAGCCAGTGTAATGGCAGCCAGGCACACCACCACAGTCAATCCTTTGGCTCAAGGTAGAATCTAGGGCAGGGGTCTCCAAACTTTCTAAACAAAGAGCCAGTTTACTGTCCTTTAGACTTTAGGGGGGCTAGACTGTGGCAATCTTTGCACCATCATTGGTGTCAGTGGGAGGAATAGTACCCCATCATTGGTGTTGTGGGAGGAATGGTACACCATCATTGATGTCAGTGGGAGAAATAGTATTGCTTCATCACTGGTATCAGTGGGAGGAATAGTACCCGATCATTGCAGTCAATGGGAGGAAAAGTGTCCAATCATAGGTGTCCCTAGTAGGAACAGTGCCCCAATGTCAATGTCAGTGGAAGAAATAGTGACCCATCAATGGTGTCAGTGGGAGTAATAGTGCCCCATCCCATCATTGGTGTCAGAGGGGGAATAGTGCCCCATCGTTGGTTGTCGTAGGAGGACTAGTAACACATCATTGGTGTCTGTGGGTTTTTAGTTCCCATTATTGGTATCAGTGGGAGGAGTAGTCGTACTATGTTGGTGCCCCCATAATTGGTTTCAGTAGGAGGAATAGTGCACAAAGGGCCAGATAAAAGAATGCTAAGGGCCGCAGTTTGGAGACCACTGTAGTAGGGGTTGCTTTTTCTGAAATATATTGCTGAAAAAACTTGGATAGAGCATAGGGAGCTGTGGCATATGCCACGCTGAACTCTAAGAGCAATGAGAGTACACACTTCACTTTGGCACCACTTCTTATGACAGTCCCCTTTAATAATGGCCCATAAATTGGAAGGGCATCAGCCATTCAGGCTGGGAACTTCTCCTCCCGGACAAGCCCCAGACTATTTATGGACTACTCCAGCCACCTTCTGGGCACACTCTTCTAAGGATTGGCTGAGACAACATACCCTATTTATCAGCGTATAACACACACTTTTTCTCCCTGAAAATAGGGGGGGGGGGGAAATCACGGGTGCGTGTTATATGTCGATAGCATACCTCGGAGGAGAAGGAGGGGGACGAGCACCGCCGGAATCACCGAGCTGCCATGTCCTGTTTTCTCGCCTCTGACATCACACACACGTCCCACCTTCGCCAGCGACATTGGATCAGTGTTCTGTCAATCACAATAGTTGGTCCAATTGCGATGGCAGAGGCGGGACTATGTATGTGACTGCCGACTGAGAGCCGAGTACTGTAAACAGAAGGTGACAGCTCTGTGATTTCAGTGACGCTCGTCCCCCTCCTGATTTCCTGCTCTGCATGAGAGATGGTAAGGCTGCAGATAGGCATCAGGCTGCATTGGATGGGGGCAGATCAGGCTGCAGATGGTCACAGAGTCTGCATTGAAGCTGCAAATGGGCATCAGGCTGCATTGGATGGGCGCAGATCAGGCTGCAGATGGGCATCAGGCTGCATTGGATGGGCACAGATCAGGCTGGAGATGGGCACAGAGGCTGCATTGAGGCTGCAGATGGGCATCAGGCTGCATTGGATGGCCGCAGATCAGACTGCAGATGGGCCCAGAGGCTGCATTGAGGCTGCAGATGGGCATCAGGTTGCATTGAGGCTGCAGATGGACACTAATCAGGCTGCATTGATTGGCACTGACCATAATTTTGCTTCAAAGTGGTTTATTTAAAAAAAAAAAAAAAAATGATCACAGTGGAGCTAAAAAGAACTTAATCTACTTAGCTTTCCTATCAATCTATCTAGGAGGGAACTACATTTATAAATAATGCCCCAGGGTAGCCCCACTGACACAACTGGTGGCTCTTCTTCAAGACTTTCCACTATCCCCCCCCCCCCCCCCCCCCCCTTTCATGGAGTTTTTTTGGACTCCCACACAATACCAAAATCCATATTTTTCACAATTGTTCTCTTTATTTAAAAAAAAAAAAAACACATATTGACAAATAAATACAGAAGGACGCATATGCTAGAAAAATGAGAGCGATGTGAGAAATTTCTACCTCAGGACAGAAAGCTTCATTAGTTAGCAGGACTACATTCTTTAGCTATACGTTTACATAGAAAAATGTATAAAATGTCCGAAGCTGGTCTAATAAAAAAAAAAAGAGCAAATGAATGGCCTTATTTAGTGTCTAAAAATGAAAGATTGCTGACTAGTTGATCTTTTTGCTTTTAGAAAATGAGAACGGAAAGGCTGATCTGATTGGCTGTAAGGAGCAAAGCAAACAAGTACTGTGTAAGCTCCAAGTTGGTCTGGATGGAGCTTACACGGGGCTAATGGCAGCCCAATGCACTAAGGCAGCACAGGTTTTGATTTACTAAAGACAAATGGACTGTGCACTTTTGAAAGTGCAGTTGCACTCTGTAAGGGCAGTTGCTCCAGAGCTTACTACATAATAGGGAGCTCTGCTGACTTCCATCATCCAATCATGTTGTTTTTGCAATTTTCCTCGCACATGATTGGATGATGGAACTCAGTAGAGCTCTCCATCATTTACTAAGCTCTGGAGAAACTGCCCTTGCAGAGTGCAACTGCACTTTTAAAAGTGCACAGTCCATTTGCCTTTAGTAAATCAACCCCACAGTGTCAACACAAGTGTTTCAGAGTACCACCACGCGCACTACTGTGCATTGTAATGCGCTGAATTGGCAAAAATTCTATTTTTTTGGCCTTTTGGTGCATTGCCTAATGCAAGGACCTCCAAACTACGGCCCTCCAGCTGTTTCAGGACTACATTTCCCATGAGGCATTGTAAAATTCTGACATTCACAGACATGACTAAGCATGATGGGAATTGTAGTTCCTGAACAACTGGAGGGCCATAGTTTGGAGATCCCTGGCCTAATGCATGAAAAAAAAGGTGCATTAACTCATGTGCGATTATGCAACGCACCAGAACGCCAAGGTCTGAATGGGCCCTAAAGATAAGTATAAGCAGCAAGTGTGCGGGGGCTATAGGTGACCTGTGTACAGGTTCATTTTGAAGTAGAAATCCAACTTTTTCACGTTTTGGATTGGGAGGAAGATAATTCAAACTTCTGCCTTGTTTTAGTGCTTGTAAGTAGAAGATGAGAACAACATTCCATTGTCGTGTCACAGTCCAGAGGTCTCGTTTAATCAAGGGCGGATGTGGTAGATTTGGAATCAGGATTGAAAAAATTATTGTTCAAAAGGAATAACTTTAATGAAAGTCTAAATGGTGTCAATTCCAATTTGGTGGCATGTTTTTAATCCTTTATGGAGACTTCATCTCACTTCCTGTCCTGTCAAATGGCACGCCCTGAGACAGGAAGTGAGGCAAATTTTGGTCTAACTCTTCTCCAACCCAATTCAAAATGCTAAAGTTGTGGTTAGCTGTCTACGTTAAACCCATTGCTGCTTCAACTGCTTACATCAATCATACCCATTTGTGTATACAAATATGAGGTTTGCTTTATCGCGGGTGCCAGTGAGTTCTGATTGGGAAAATATCCCTAAAAAAGCCAAGACAACTCATACCATTCTGCAGCACTATGAAGCTTTGTCGCAACGCTTGCCTAAAACATACTTGTGGAAAATTCTCTAGAGATACAATCTTAATTATGTGCCCGTGGGTCTTCTAGAAAATTCTCAAGACAAAAGTAAAAAATAAATCTGAAAAAACACAACACAAGGCCAAAGGCAGTCTACTTTGAAGTCGGATTTTTTTTTTTTCAAACAAATTCCTTTTTCAGCTATATATTAGTATAAACACTAATAAATCAAGTCTTAACCGCGTTTTATTTTTGTATGCCTACTAACCTGCCTTCGTCATCTTTCTAGTCAACTATCAATGTACTGCTTTTTGTTGTGAGTGTGACGCATTCTAGTTTGACTGCTCATCTTAAAATGGTTCATAGAACGAGATGGCCGTACATTCAAAATGGCCGAAATGAAACCGCTTTCTAGCGCTTCACATTTAAAAATAGGTTCATGGAACCATCCGAGTGCTTCCTACGCGGCGAGTGCTTTGGTTTTTGTGTAATTCTATACATAAAATTGCCTATCATTTTGGAAAAATGAAATGCAGTCATCAAACTGCCTATAAATATTCAGAAATTAGTAAATCTTGACAACTCACCTTCCCAAAAACCAATAATTCAATATCTAGCCATAAATTAATCCCACCCCCGACTAAATTAAGCCCTGACCAAACATGTCCGTAGTTGGGCAAAGACACACTTAGTTCTTCAGGGGCCCGAGAATCAGTCTTATCAAAATAGGGACGGTTGGGTTTGTGAACAAGGCTAGTGAATTACGCGTAACACGTTCTAAAAAAAAAGAAATTCTCAGCTTCATCTTATTACTTCAGATATTGCCCTCTCCCCACCCCCTCCTCCATTCACAGTCATTGCAAGATTGCCTGGTTTGGGCATCAGTGTCAAATAAACAAAGTCTTTTGAGGCTAGATAAGAAAGTGGTCATCTCCGACGTCTTCCAAAAGAACCACCCAAGGGATTTGGCCATTTTAGGATGAGCATGGGCTTGCTGTAATCTCTGCTTTCGAAGAAATGTTTATTTATTTTTCTTAAATTCAGAAGATGGGCTGTACAAGGCCAAAGTTTCTTTCATTCTGAGGTTCCAGGGGTTTATTCTCTGATGTAGATCCGTTTGCAGACCACGTCGTCAGCTATCATGAACTGAAAGAATAAAAATAAGTGAAAATATTAAACTATGACCACTAAAATTATTGTGCATATCATCAGTTTTTTTTTTACTTTAAAGTAGGGTGACCAGACATCCCCGGTTTTCCAGGGACAGTCCCCGGATTGAGGACACTGTCCCCGGACCAAGTCTGTCCCCGGTGCTGTCCCCGGATTAGTCAGAGAAGAATTAATTTTAAAAATCTGAATTACACCTCCCCCACTCCGCCGCTCCTACCAGGGCCGATCCTAGGGTCCCAGGCGCCTGGGTGCAGAGATATTTCTGGCGCCCCCACATGGGCGTCGTCATTTTACCAACTCCTCCCCTTTACAAATGTTTCTATTGCAATGACTCAACCACAGAGATGCTCCCCCACAAAGTCTTCATTAATCTGGGATCCTTACATGATCTCTTAACAATAAACAAAATACAGGAAGAGAAACAAAGTACTTCATTGGGACCTGAAGGGGGGCCTCTGTGATGGACACAGAGAGGGCTTCTGTTAGAGAGTCTGTTAGATGTTTGGCGCCCCCACCTCTGCAGGCGCCTGGGTGCAATGCACCCTGTGCACCCTGCCTAGGGTCAGCCCTGGCTCCTACTAGCTTAAGGGGGTCTATTATTTACATTATTTGTGCCCCTTTCTGATGATGATCATGTGCTGGTCGGAGCGGAGGGAATATTTCTTCAGTTTCGGGCACATGCTCATTCAGCTCCGCTCACATGTTCTTCTGCCTTAGCTCAAGTCCCCGCAAGCTGCCTGCCTGCTTGTCTCCTTCCCTGGCAGAGTGGTCTTCCTCCGCTCCCCACCCAGGCCGGGAGAGTAAGACCTGACAGGCTGTGAGGCGGGCGGCGGCGACAAGCAGAGAGTCGTTGATTGCCGACATTACTAGTAAATAAAAAAAAAATATGTCCCCGAATTTCATTTTATAAATCTGGTCACCTTACTTTAAAGGCAAAGCAAAGAGAACCCCCACCCCAATACTGACCTTCTCCCAAGATCTTCACTGTGTGACTCTACTCAACGCTTACACGGCCAAGCAAAAGTCCTGGCCTAGTCCTCTACCTAGCACTCCAGTCCTATGGATGGTGGCCTCTTCCCATTTAGTACAAACTATTCCTATGAATTAATGTGGCAACTACATGCGTCAGCACTGGAAAGAGGACCTGGCTGTGAAGCTCCTAATAGGGCCACACAGTGAAGGTCTAGGAAGTGGGGAGCTGAATACACTATATTACCAAAAGTATTGGGACGCCTGCCTTTACACACACATGAACTTTAATGGCATCCCAGTCTTAGTCCGTAGGGTTCAATATTGAGTGGGCCCACCCTTTGCAGCTATAACAGCTTCAACTCTTTTTTAAAGGCTGTCCAGAAGGTTTGTACCCAAGTCGATCCATCAATTGACTTGGATACAAACAGGCTATCAGATTTTTTACATTCGATTACTGTCGGCACCTATAGCAGCTAGCAGTAATCCTTGTTCTTACAGCCAGGACGGTTCCCATAGCTGGCAGAACACAATACCACTATAGGTGGCCTTCCCCCATCAATACTGACTGTGTTGATTGGGGGAATCAAGCAATTTTCTTTTTTTTCATCCATAATGGAAGCAAAGAAAATCAAATCAACTATGGGCTGCCCTAGCTGTCACGGAAACAGGGGTCCCTAGTATAGGGTGACCAGACATCCCCAGTTTCAGGGGACAGTCCCCTGATTGAGGACACTGTCCCCGGACCAAGTCTGTCCCTGGTTTTGTCCCCAGATTGGAGTTAATAGGGGGCAGGGGCAATTTCAAAGACAGTCAGTGCAGAATTAAAATAAAAAAAATAGAAATACACCCCCGCTCCGCCGTGCCTACTAGCATAGGGGGTTGTATTTTTCCCATTATCTGTGCCCCTTTCTGATGATCATGTGCTGGTCGGAGCGGAGGGAATATTTCTTCAGTTTCGGGCGCATGCCCATTCAGCTCCGCTCACATGTTCTTCTGCCTTTGCACAAATCTTGGCCAGCCACCTGCTTATCTCCTTGCCTTCCCTGGTGGAGTGATCTTCCTCCGCTCCCCACCCAGTAGTAGCCGGGGCCCAGAGAGTATGACTTGAGAGGCTGTGAGGCGGGCGGCAATGGGCAGAGAGTTGCTGATTGCCGCCTTTACTAGTAAACAAAAAATATGTCCCCGGATTTCATTTTAAAAATCTGGTCACCTTACCCTAGTATAAGATTTCTCCTTACCTCATGCTTAAAGGGGTTGTTAAGGTTCCTTTTTTTTTTTTAAATAACAAACATGTCTTACTTACCTCCACTGTGCAGTTTGTTTTGCACAGAGTGGCCCCGATCCTCGTCTTCTGGGGTCCCCTGGCCGCTGTCTTGGCTCCTCCCCGCAAGAGCTAACCCCCGTTCTGGGAAGCTCTCTCCCAAGAGGGTTAGGTTGCGGGCGTGCTCCCGTGTGATACAGTGGCAGCCATAGTCGCCAAGTGTATCACTCGGCCCCGCACGGCTGGATTAATGTAGGGGCTATTGGAGCTGCAGCTCCAGGCCCCTACCTTTAATATAGGCCCAGCCACCTAAAAACAACAGACTGCTCATGAAAAGCAATGGGCTAACAGGGAGAGATCTCCCTTGACGGACCCTGCATTTCCACATGTCTGGGCAGGGTGGTAGGATTGATAATAGGTGCCACATGAGTAGTCCTAATTGAAGCCTGGGGCACGTCAATGCAGGGCTCTTGCAGAAGTCTGGGGCTTCCATAGTGTTAGGCCTGCATAGCCGATGCACGGCTCTTACGGAAACCTGGCAAATCCAGTTCCAGGCTTCCCTAGTGTTACGCCTGTCCTGGCTGCGCCCTTTGAACTTAGGCACACGCCAGCACAGGCTCCTGGAAACGCAGAAGGGTGCCCAGTAAAAGGTCCATCAAAATCCTCAGCACCAAGCACATGATGCTCTTAATCCAGCCCTGCAGCCCCGTCCCCGTGGTGCGCCGCGTCATTGATTTGATTGACAGCAGCGGGAGCCAATAGCTACGCTACCATCTATCTCCAATGAAGAGCCGAGAACAGCTGAGGCAACCAGGCTGATAAGCCAGTGCATTAACGATGTGGGACTTGCAAGAGTTCTAATCCTTCTTAAACATCCAAAACCACAGAAAAATAAATTGGTATGAAATATTCTACAGTTTTTTATGTGACCGATTTTTACAATTTCCCCTTCCTTCCTTTAGAGAAGAACTCGGATTCACTTGCACTTCTATCGGTCAGCGCATATTTAATTAAAATGTAATTGCTGTTTAAGTAAATAAACATTGTATATAAGTTCTGAAGTTGTATTGGGAAATGCATATTTTCTTGGGAAAGTACTAAGATCCCTAGACAGGTTCTCTTACCAGGATGAGTTCCCCATCGTTGGTCAGCTCTCTGGACCAGGAGGTCTTGGGTCCGTCGCCTTTCAGAAGTCGCTGCTCACATACCATTTTGTTCTCACTCTCCCATTTGGCCAGGCTCTGAATAGACACAAAGAGAAAACAAAAAAATCAGGCACTTCATTAAATAACAAACAGGCTCTCCAGACAAGGACACTTCAAACCAAAAAGAGCCGTCCATCACATAGAGGAGACAGCAGCCTCCTCCTGGAAACATATCTTTGAGGAATCTAACACCCTCCATTCAATCCTTTCTTTTAGATTTCCCTGAGTCAGCAGCTTTCAGACTGGAAGAAAGTGACAGAGATTGACGGAGGATGGATCACCTATGGACAACTGAAATTTAAGAATGGTCGACCATTTAGGATAGAATTGCTGTAGACTTTCTCCTCCGCTGATCGGCCTTTGTCTTTTTTTTTTTTAAGGTCAACAAACAACCATTCAGATGCTGAATAGCCAGAATGGAAGCTGAGATCAATAAGGGCCACAATGACATGTACATCACCCTTATATGAACACTACTATTAAAGGGGATGTAAAGCTTTGCGTTTTTTTACCTTAATGCATCCCCCCAACACCCCGTTTACTTACCTGACCCCTCGAAAGTCCGGTGTCGTGAACACGTTGGCTTCTCGGCCCAGGCCTCTCAGCTGTTCTCGGCTCTTCATTGGGGATTTATAGCAGCGCAGCCATTGATTCCCACTGCTGTCAATCTAATCAATGACGAGGTGCGCCGAGGGCGGGGCCGAGTGATACACTTGTCGGCTACGGCCGCCACTGTATCACACGTGAGCGCGCCCGCAAGCTAACACCTTTGGGAGAGAGCTTCCCAGAATAAGGGTTAGCTCTTGCGGGGAGGAGCCGAGACAGCTCCCGACGGTCCCCAGAAGACCAGGATCGGCGCCACTCTGTGTTATTGGCTCCCGCTGATGTCAATTTAATCAATGACGCGGAGCGCCGGGGGCGGGGCAGAGTGATACGCTTGGAGGTTACGGCTGCCACTGTATCACACAAGAGCGCGCCCGCAAGCTAACACCTTTGGGAGAGAGCGTCCCAGAATAAGGGTTAGCTCTTGCGGGGAGGAGCCGAGACAGCTCCCGACGGTCCCCAGAAGACCAGGATCGGCGCCACTCTGTGTCATTGGCTCCCGCTGATGTCAATTTATTCAATGACGCGGAGCGCCGGGGCCGAGTGATACGCTTGGCGGCTACGGCCGCCACTGTATCACACAAGAGAGTGCCCGCAAGCTAACACCTTTGGGAGAGAGCTTCCCAGAATAAGGGTTAGCTCTTGCGGGGAGGAGCCGAGACAGCTCCCGACGGTCCCCAGAAGACCAGGATCGGCGCCACTCTGTGCCATTGGCTCCCGCTGATGTCAATTTATTCAATGACGCGGAGCGCCAGGGCCGAGTGATACGCTTGGCGGCTACGGCCGCCACTGTTTCACACAAGAGCGCGCCCACAAGCTAACACCTTTGGGAGAGAGCTTCCCAGAAGAACGAGGGTTAGCTCTTGAGGGGAGGAACCGAGACAGCTGCTGAGGGACCCCAGAAGATGAGGATCAGGGGCCAATCTGTGCAAAACGAACTCCCACTGCGTCCCCGCTTGACTGGCCGAATTTCGCTCAGTGTGTGGCTGTCCCTGCTCCTCAGATTTTGATCATTTAATCAACTTCTGTCAAAGGGACATGTTGGAAATGTTATCTTGATCAGCGGCTGCAGCCAACAAACAGAAAACGAACCACCTAAGGTTGGCAAAAGTGGAAACTTCCTCACTTTGGATATTTTTTTTCTTACTTCCTGTTGTGTTTACAGGACAGGGAATGAAGGCAAATCTCCCCAATGGGACACATTCAGCAAACACAGGGATTTTATCTATTCCCTACTCCAGTGTTACTCAACTCCAGTCCTCAAGGCGCGCCAACAGGTCACGTTTTCAAAGTTTTCCGCAGATGAAACAGCTGTGGGATTTACTCAGTCAGTAAGTCAGTAAAACTGATCAAATTACCTTTGCAAAATAAAATAAACCCTAAAAACATGACCTGTTGGGGCGCCTTGAGGACTGGAGTTGAGAAATGCCCCGTACAGGTGCGGGATTTCCGAAGGGAAAAGTTCCCGTCGGAAATCCAGAGTCAAGAATCCGCTCGATCAGTCTTTCCCCCTTTCCCCCTTTCCCGACAGGAAAACTCGGGATTCCCGGCTGTGTGTACTGTATGCTCCTTCACATTTTTTTCCGCCGGGTTTCCCTACGGGGAAAAAAGAGCAGAGGCGGCTCCTTAATTAGGCAAATTAGGCGATCGCCTAAGGCCTCACACTCACAGGGGACTCGCGGCCACCTAACTTACCCAATGCATTACCCCAGTTTTGAGGGACAGGGGACCTTAACGTTGCTGTGCAGAATTAAGAGCCCAGATTTAGGAGTGGGGCCGCCAGCATCTCTAACATCCAGTAAATATCAGTGACACCACCCCCTGTGATGTCAATGACCCAGCATGCCCTCAGTCAATGACGTCACAAGGGGCGGGTTCAGCAGATGACATCGCCGAGTGACCCCACCCCTTAGTTATTAATGAGCAGGATCTGGGGGCCACCTTGTTAAAGGGGGCTTCCAGATTCCGATAAGCCCCCTGCCCGCAGACCCCCACAACCTCCGGCCAGGGTTGTGGGGAAGAGGCTCTGGTCCTTGAATTATTTTTCCCCATCATCGGTGTGAGTGGGGCCCCATGTCAAGTTTGCCTAAGGCCTCACAAAGCCTAGAGCCGCCTCTGAAAAAGAGAGCTGGTTCTCTTTTATTTGTACGGCGGTTTTCCCTCCGTCGGAAAAACTGCGAGAAGCATACACACACACGGCCGGGATTCCTGGCCAAAATCTCTCCTCGCAGTTTTCCTGTTGGGAAAACCGGCCGTGTGTGCGAGACAAAACAATGACCTACTCCAGTGGTCTCCAAACTGTGGCCCTTTGCCTGATTTTATCCGGCCCTTGGGGTGCTTTTTTATTCATTGGCACCAATGATGGGGCAGAATTCCTCCCAATGACCCCAATAATGGGGCAGATCCTCCCAATGACACCAATGAGGGGTCAGAATTCCTCCCAATGACACCAATGATGGGGCAGAATTCCTCCCAATGATAGGGCAGAATTCCTCCCAGTAATGGGGCAGAATTCCTCCCAATGATAGGACAAAATTCCTCCCAGTAATGGGGCAGAATTCCTCCCAGTAATGGGGCAGAATTCCTCCCAGTGATGGGGCAGAATTCCTCCCAGTGATGGGGAAAAATTCCTCCCAGTGATGGGGAAAAATTCCTCCCAGTGATGGGGCAAAATTCCTCCCAATGACACCAATGATGGGGTCCAATGACACCAACTATGGGGGATTTTGTACTCCTGATGGCCACAGTCCGGCCCTCTTAAAGTTTGGAGGACAGTAATCTGGCCCTTTGTTTAGAACGTATAGAGACCCCTGCCCTACTCTATCCAAAATGATAAAAAGTTTAAGCTTTAGATGTTTTGTAGTTCACCCGAATGATTTTTTGTACAGTATCTCTGGCGTCTTTGTAATCAGATGAAAAAATCTCTGGCACGAAAAAAACAAAACACGATTTGTGCCGATTATTCGGCACAGAAGGAGCGCACGAAAGAAGAGGCAGTGAAGCAAGTCTTGCCGGCCCCGTCTGATGAGGCCAAAGAGTCAGATATCGGGTAATGAGATCGCAATCATGGTTGAGTTGAGAAAGCAGAGCGTGTGACCCGTTCCAGACTTGTCATGCTTCAGGGAGCTCTCCGCCGCCTTTTGTGAAGGATGGCACCGTGCCACATGCTGCCTGGGCCCTTTATTAAAACGCGATGAATCATATTTTGTCTGATGTTTTCTGGGTCTCATATTCGTCCCTAACACATAATCAGTGACCTCAGTGAGATGAGATTCTTCGGAGTGCACTAATTCCCAACAGTTTTCTAGGCCAGACTTTATTCTTCCATTTTGTCTGCAGTGGATTGAAGGAATACGCAGGCGAACACAGAATATAGTGGTTTGGGTGTCAAACTTTTAGTATATGTGTTGCCAAAACTTTTCTTTGTTGGGGGAGTTGGGAAGGGTTAAAACCTAATTTTAAGAGGGAGTGCAAAGGAATTCTCTACAAAGATCTGAGGATATTCTGGCAACCGCACACCATTCCGAGGCAAAAGATCACCAAAACACAGCAGCCTCAGCTCGGTCCATTCAAACCGTGCACCCAACCTGTTTTGTCCCGCCCCTGGGGCTTAGTGATGGAGTTGGGGGTTTCCTGGTGGCCAAAAAGCGCTCTGTGTAGTCAATAGACATGTGCAGACTGGAATATTTCGTTTTGTTTTTTCGTTTTCGTTTGGAAAATACATTTATTTAGTTACTCCCGAAAATCGTTTTAATTTATTTCGTTTTTCATTGGGGAATAGCTTTCGTCCGAAAATCCAATAATACTTGGTTTCTGTCGAATGGTCAAAAGAATATTCGACGGAACATCGAATCTTTACGTCGAATCGTACATTTCCGTTCGAATATTCCGACTACAAGAATTCTAATGTTGTATGACTAGTAATAATATTGAATCTATTTTCTCATAAATCGAAATCTAATCTCTGTAATCGACATTATTTCTATAGTGTCGAATCTTTTCCCTATAATGTCGAATCTTTTCCCTATGATGTCGAATCTTTTCCCTATAATGTCGAATCTTTTCTCTATAATGTCGAATCTTTTCCCTATAATGTCGAATCTTTTCTCTATAATGTCGAATCTCTCTATATCGAATTTTTACCGCAACGAAAACGAAAATAGAGCATTTTTTATGTCGGATCTTTCGGTTTTCGTTTCTTGCGCTTTCGTTATCGTTTGTTAAAACGATAACGAAAAAAACAGATTTTCGGACGAAAATGCATTCTAACGAAAACGAATGCACATGTCTAGTAGTCAATGACAAGGCCTTCAAACCTGCAACCACTTTCAGAGTCTTCAAAAGTTGTATGATAGTAACACTAAGGGGCGAAGAAGGGGTTAAGTGTGTCCTAGGGAGTGATTCTAAGTGCATGGGGGCGTGGCTTACTTTGACACAACAGAGATCACTGCTCCTGATGAGAGGGAGCAGACGATCACTGTCCTGTCACGAGGCAGAACAAGGAGATGCCTTGTTTACAATGCAGCAACTATGAAGACCCTGAAGGTTGAGCGAGTGAGTGAAAAACGTATAGAGCGCAACGCTTGCGAACTAAATCGCCTCTGGGCGCTGTTTTCATTCCTTCAGTAAAGGATGGCTTTGCCTCAGAAGAGATGAGTTTTAAGGTTGTTCGAAAAGCACTCTGTGTAGTAAATACGAAGACCTCCAAACTCCCAACAACCTTCAGGGTCTTCATAGTTTGTCCATTGCTATCCTACCAGGTTTGAAGGCCTTGTCATTGACTACACAGAGCGCTTTTTGTCCACCAGGACACCAACAACACCACAATTAAATTCCAGGAGCGGGACGAAACAGGTTGGGCGCATGGTTTGAATGGAGCGAGCTGAGGCTGCTTTTATTTGGTGATCTTTTGCCTTGAAATAGTGTGCGGTTGCCAGAATATCCTCATATCTTTATAGATATTTCCTCGCACTCCCTCCCTGTAAACTTCCGTATGTGTTTTCTTTGCTGCGCGAGGTTGCGGGGACGGGGGCACTTTAAGAGTCGGTTCACACTAAGGCGGCACGACTCCGGGGGCGGCTCTGGAAGTCGCCCTGGGGACGACTCCAGAGGCAATTTGCAAGACGACTTCTGTATAGAAGTCAATGCAAGTTGCCCCGAGCCGCCCCCGAAGTCGTACAGGGAGTATTTTTCTTGCGCCGCTCCGATTAGAACGCTCCCATTGCATTGCATGGAAAGCGACCCCGTCAGGCGGCTGAGCCACCTGACGCGTCGCCCCAGTGTGAACCGGGTCTTAACCTTTTTTTTTTTTTTTATTTATTTCATTTATTTTTATCATTTTACATCATGTTTAAAAAAAAAAATGTATCACTTTTATTGATGTTACAAGGAATACATAACGTAAACATCCCTTGTGACAGTAATAGGTGGTGACAGGTACTCTTTATGGAGGGATCGGGGGTCTAAAAGACCCCAAATCCCTCCTTTGCACTTCAAAGTATTCAGATCACCGAAAACGGCAATTGTGAATACTGTATATTTTTTTTTAAATGGCACCATTGGCAGCCGAGTAAACTGGAGGTGACGTTGTGACGTCACTTCCCTGTTTACAAAGAGAAGACTGGAACGAAGCTTCAGTCCAGTCTGTCTCTCGCCACCGCAAGTGGCGGATCGTGGATCGGGTCTCCCAATGGGACAAGTGGCCCGGCAAGAGCTGGCGGAAGGAGGAAGGAGGGATAACAACTACCGTATATACTCGAGTATAAACCGAGCTTTTCAGCAAATTTTTTCGTTCAGAAAATTGCCCCCCTCGGGTTATACCCAAGTCACATTTTTGTGCCTGATCTCCCGGACTTTGGTGATCATCTGGACCCCAACCTTGGCACACATGTAGCCCCACTCTTCCTTTACAAGTGTGCAAAGTTTGTTGTCCGGGGGACCTACGGCCGGGGAGCACCGATTTTTTAAAACTGGGGATCCCTTGCATAGACTCCCATGTTAAACGGTAATTTCTCTGGTGATTTTGGGGATCCGGTACCGACCGGACGTCGTGGGTCTCCTAGACCCGAAACTTGGCACACATGTAGCCCTATTTCTCCTCTACAAGTGTGCAAAAATTGTTGTCTGGGGGACCTACGACCGGGGAGCACCAATTTTTCAAAGCCGGGCACCCCTTCCATAGACTCCTATGTTAAACGTCAGTCTAGTCATGGGCACAGTGAGGCATTGACACAGTTAGGGTCCTTTCACACGGAGCGGACCGTTTTTCGGTCCGCTCTGTGTGTCCGTCAACTCAGCAGGGGGTCTCCGCTGAGCTGTCGGGCGGACAGGGCGGTCCCCGCACACTGTGCAGGGACCGCCCTGTCTCTCCTCCGCTCTCCCCTATGGGGAATCGGATGGAAACGGACCGTCTGTCCGTTTGCATCCGATCCGTTTGGCCGAACGGAAGAAAAATAGGACATTCTTCCGTCCGAAAAAACGGATGCGGATCTGGCGGACGTTAGTGGATGCATCATCTGCTAACGGATCCGCTCCCATAGGGGTTCATTACAAGTCCGTTAACGGACTTGTAATTAGCGGACCGTTCGTCCGCTAGTGTGAAAGGACCCTAAGGCATGCACATGAACACAGTAAGGCATTGACACATTAAGGCATGCACATGAACACAGTGAGGCATGGACACAGTGAGGCATGCACATGGACACAATGAGGCATGCAGATGGCCACCCTAGGCTAATACTCGAGTCAATACGTTTTCCAATTTTTTTGTGGTAAAATTAGGTGCCTCGGCTTATATTCGGGTCGGCTTATACTCGAGTATATACGGTAAGTGGCTTTTAGCCGCATCGGTTGTTATACCTGGAAAGCCGACCGCCCGCTCTAAAAAACGGTAGCCTGCAGCTGCGGGCATCATCCCGGTATAACCCCCTAAAGCCGAGGCCGCATATATGCGTACTAAGGTGACCACATTTCCAAACTACTATTCAGAAACACCCTCCCCAAAAATCTGCTTGTGGTGTAACGAATCACAGCACAGTGATTGGACACAAGAGGCGGGATTTATGGTTACCCCAATCACAAGCAGGGGGCAGGGATTGTGCTCCTCCAGGCATTCCCGGCCAAGACAAGTACTGTCAGTGACTAAAGCGGTGATGTGGTGGCCTTTTTTGGGGGCATCAGATTGGCCGGGGGGGGGGGGGGGGGTGGCTGTGTCAGTTTCATTCCGGGACACTATATTGTCCTGGAATAAAGGTGCCCGGGACAGACCTGCAAAATCCGGGACACGCGGTCACCCTAATGCGCATGCTTGGCGCAAAGGGGTTAATAAAAAAAGGTAGATAGAAACATTTTGGAAAAGGTAGTAATGGAAAATCCAAAATGTTATGGTTGTTTCTCGAACAGGAGGGTCAGCCTTCCAATCGGTACACCTGTTCTGGTGAGAACTGTCTAAGACGGAATATTCTTTCAATGCGGGGAAATTCATACTCACTTCCTGTTTGTCCCTAGAACAGGAAGTGAAAGAAATTTCCCTACTGATAGGGAATAAACCACTGCTCACTCTATCCAAAACCTAAAAAAAAAATTGTCTGTAGATACACTTTTGAGTTCCCTGTAATTAGCCGCTACACAGTCCATTATTCCAAACGAAGCTTGAATTTTTCCAAAGGAGACACCATCGCCCTTCTCCAGTTTCAAAAAAATAAAGGACCCCGAATGGCTTCCATGAACAGCCTTGCAGCCAAAAATCACTTGTACGCTCACTGAGCTTATGTATTTCGTCGGGGCACAGTCTCAAGCCGGTGCTGAATTTCATCATGGCAAGGTTTCAACATAACCTCACTTTACCCAACCACAAATTGCTTCATCCGGAACCTTCCCGTACAAGTGCTGAAGCTGGCGTTTGATAAATATCCCACCAGGTCCCGAGGAAAACCCCAAATGCACTGTAGACGAGGGGACACGAGAGGCGTGAAGATTTAAATTTCCGCTTTCTCATACCTCGCAGAAGGAAACCGTTTAATGCTTCTAAAACCGCAAGGCTAGCAGATCGCTCGAGAGGCCCTAAATGAAGGAACCGGGATGGAGGTGAACCGTGTAAACCGACACGTGTTAAATAAATAGCGCTATGAGTCATTAGCCTAGACGTGGAAGTCGAATGAGCTTTTTTTTTTTTTGCTTGCTCGTCACTTGTCTTTTAATACGTCGCGAGATCTTCCAGCACGCCATAAAACACGATCGGATTTGGTAGATGAATTAGCAGTTTGGGGATGGCAGGGTACATTTTTGCTCCTAAAACAGCAAACCTTTTTTTATTATTATTTCTTTCTCTCTTTTTTTCGCTGACAACAATGAGCGCTGTGTTTCGAGCACCTGCGTTTTGAGCGTCCAGAGTCGTTATTTTATGGGTAGGCTTCTGACACTCGCAGGCAAATATGAGCGGCGGGAGTAAATGGCATATGGTCGGTCATAAAACAACTTTTGAAAATTCAGGATGGTGCAAAGCATGATGAGAAATCAAGGTGCTTCCTGGGATTAAATATACATTTCTTACAAATCGCACAATTTCTAGGAAAGGGAAGGACATGAAAAAATATCAGCCAATCGGATGATCAGATTTATTTTCCCAAGCCGCTCTTTTTTATGAATGGCAATGGGTGTGGTTCCCCCGAAAATAAGACTGGGTCCATAGATGTGTGCAGTCTATAGCATTAGGGTGTGCACCCCAAAGCTCAAACACTGGGCGCTCACGTGACTTCTTCCCTGCTCCGTATACTGCAGAGGGAGAGACCGAGATCCCCACTAACATCAGCCTGCTCCGAGCGATGCAGAGGGAGGGGCTGCTGACGTCAGGTGGGAGGAAAAGAGGAAAAGAGAGCTCCGGCGGATCACGTGAGCAACCAGCGGCGCTGTAAATAAGGTATTTTCCACAATTAATTTAGACAAGGAGACACACTACACATTATATAATCTTTTTTATAAAACATATTACATGATTTTACAATTAGTTTAACTAGGGCTTATTTTTAGAGTAGGGCTTACCCTGAAACTGAAACTCACGCTAGGTTTTATTTTTGGGGTAGGGCTTATTTCTGAGTAAACAGGGGTAGCGGCCATAGTCACAGAATCTTGCTGCTCTCCTTTCCCGTAGCCTCTGTCTCCTGGGCTGCTCACACTGTTTAGACCGGGTAATGTCATCCTGTCCACCCCTTGAGGTCTTCGCTGTCCCACTCCTTGTACCAACTGTCACGGTCCTGCTAAACTGTGTACAGGAGCGAGCTGGGCCAGTGCTTGGATAAGGATCGAGTGGGGAACCCTGATCCAATCTCTGAGTCCGGGGGGGGGCACTTTCCCCCCCAACCCTATCTGCGGACGGCCATGTGGGCAACCTTTGATGTGGTAGGAATTTGAGCTGGGCATAGACACACAAGGACGGTCCACACTGTACGCACAATCCTACTGACTAGCATGGTGACCCAGGTACTTTTTTCTTCTGTTGAAACAATAGGCCTAGTGTAGAGCTTTACCTTGCATGGACGACCATCTACAGTCTGTTCTTCAAACTCCTCTCCTATTGTGAAGTTAATTTCGGTGGTTCGGACCGTGGTGTATGTCTTAATGTAGAACGTCTCGTCCTTCTGCTTTATCTCCACTGCCGGTTTCGAGGCCGCGGCAACCGCGATCTTCCTGAGCATCACATTGACTCCTAGAAATGCAAAGGAGAAAGAATGAGTTAAAATGACATTGGTATGACAATGCTAAATAGACTATCACACAACAAGACACAACAGGAAGTGTGAGGAGATCCCTCCAAAGTGAAGGAAATACCCTCTTAGACAGTTGTCACTGGAACCAATCGTAACCTCTATTCCTGTTCTTGTGACAACTAGGAATGAGCTTGGGTTGGCCTGAACCTGAAAAAAGGAAGGTGTTGGTGCCTGCATAGTTAGCCAGGGTGTGCTTTGTCCACTATTTGCACAAATGGGCAAAAATGATAGTGACATCATTGACCTCATATGGCTACATGGACATATTTGATTAGTATCATTGACCTAATATGACCATGTGCCCATATTAGGTCAGTGATGTCACAAGCATCTCCTCACAACATGACCATGTCCACATGATCATATTAGGTCAATGATGTCACAAGCGTCTCCTCACCACAAGACCATGGCCACATGGTCATATAAGGTCAATGATGTCACAAGCATCTCCTCTCCACACGACGATGTCACAAGCATCTCCTCTCCACACGACCATGTCACAAGCATCTCCTCTCCACACGACCATGTCACAAGCATCTCCTCTCCACACGACCATGTCCACATGGTCATATTAGGTCAATGATGTCACAAGCATCTCCTCACCACAAGACCATGGCCACATGGTCATATAAGGTCAATGATGTCACAAGCATCTCCTCTCCACACGACGATGTCACAAGCATCTCCTCTCCACACGACCATGTCCACATGGTCATATTAGGTCAACAATGGCATCTTCTAACCACATCACTATGGCCACATGGTCATATTAGGTCAATGATCCCCACATGACCATGGCCACATGGTCATACATATTAGTTACATAGTTGGTAAGGTTAAAAAAAATCCAACCTGTGTGAACATGTCATGTTAGGTCAATGATGTCACAGGCATCTTCTCACCGTATGACCATGGCCACATGGTCATATTAGGTCAATGATCCTCGCATGACCATGGCCACTTGGTCATATTAGATCAATGATGTCACAAACATTGCATGCCCTTTGTGTATGTACGTTTGTGAGGCATGGAATGCCAAGGTCACAGCTGATTGAGTTGGCACTGACACCTTTTTTCGAGGTTCAACAGAACATGGGTTTGGAATGAACCCAAGCTCATCCCTAGTGAAAACTCAACATTTTGGATTTCCCTTCACTTTCAGTCCCAGAGACAAGAGTCACCAGAACAAACAGAGAGGTTGACACACACGTCTTGAAGAATCTAATCCACAAATACTGAATAACCCCCAGACCAACACAAGGAGTGGAAAGGATATTGTGAGTTCATAAGATCCATGTGATGGAAGAGATCACCAATCTTGAAAGGGCTGACTATAACATGTATTAAAAAACATGGGCGAGCTAATTACATTTCAAAAACTCCAACTTCAGCAAGTTCTTTCTGGAGACAATCTCAGATTTTATTTTACAGTAGAACATGTTAGAATAGGTTTTAATAGTTGAATTGTAGACATGAGAAGACCAGTTGAATACAGGTCATACTATAGCTAGTAGTAACAAAAAGGGCTCCACCCGGTCAACGTAGGAGTCCATAATCATGCCAATAAAAATTGACATAACAGGAAAACAAAAGACAGCCAAAGTGCTTTGGGGGCCAAACATTTTTCCTTCTTGAGGGCGGATCTAGTTCCAAGTCCAATAGAAAGGTTGAATATCTCCAGTGGGCACACAGACAGCCATATAAACCTGAAAGAGGTTCACACCCCATACCAACTAAACAACAAAATAAAATGGCTTAAAATACAATTGTATTATAACGTCTCAAAATGGTCCCTCTACTTTTACACAGCAGTTCAAAGGTTCAATTTCTGTTATTTCGAAGGGTCCATAAGTTTGGTGTGTACTGGTGGATTTATTGTCTTCCTTCCATCCATGTGTGTTAATAGTAAGGACATTATATTGTAAACTCCTTGGGTAGACGGAGACTAAATGGTTCAATGCTCTCTCAGAAGTGTAGAGTAAAGTCCCGTACACACGATTGGACCTTTGTCCGACCAAATTCACATCGGAATTCCGACAGGAATTCCATCAGGGCAAAATAGAACATGTTCTCTATCTAAACTCCGATGGAATTCATCAGAATTTCCGATGGAATTACTCCGATTGGGCATACACACGGACGGAATTTCCGATAAAAAAGAAATCAGTCTGACTTTTTCCATTGGAAATTCTGATCGTGTGTATGAGGCTTAAAACTTACCATACAACCAGTAGAATTTTGGTAAAATGTTCTAATAGTTGGTGGTGAAATTGATGATCGTTTTCGAGGAAGGAGAAGGATGGAACATTTCCTGAATGAAATACTAGACGGGAATGTAATGCACATGTGTATTACATTGAATTTGAGACATTGGCAAGGGCAATTGAACCAAATTTTTCAAGTTTTCTTACGAAATTTGTTAAGTCCATAATGGTTCTATCAAATCCTCCGACAAGCGATTTTCCTGAATTTCTGTACAAGTGAAATTCTACTAGTGTAGGGCTAACACTATACATAAATATGAAATTAATATATTTTGAGGCAATTTGTATAAAATTATTATAACAGTTGTGGTAGGCCTCAGCTGTGGAAGACGATTGTGGTCAGGCTTCGGGGGTCACAAAATGTCATCGGGCCAGTCGTCTGGTGGAGGCGTCAGAACACAGATGCTGTTCCTCAGACAGCGAGTTCCATTCCCATTTGTCACCGGCTTTTCTGTCATCGCGCTGAGGGAACCTTACACCATTTACCATGACGGACTCATTCCTGTGACCTCCTCACAGCTGGCTGCAATTAGACTGCGTTCTTCCTGATCACCTCCGACCATTTAATCTGCGGAGGCTGATGGGCTTACTTAAAGGAACACTCCATCAAACACAAATGTTTTTAATTTTAATATGACTTGGGGGAAGGGGGGGGTGGGGCAAGAGTTGACCTGCTCATTTTAATCTTGGCATTCATCTTGTATCATTACATTTTTTCAGACAAGTCTTAGGTCGCAAAAAGGTTCGTAAAGAGTTCCCCAGTCTGAACTGACCACTTTCGTATTCTGAATGGGAGTCTAAAGAGTACAGAGTCATGTGACAAGAGGGTAACGTTAACCGCTTGCCAACTGCCTCCTGTACTTATACGTTGGTAGATAGAATGCCACGGCTGCCCAAACAACGTACCTGTACGTTGCTTTGAATTTCGCGCCCTGCCGCAAGCTCCGTGACCGTGCCCGCGATCCGGTGTCCCGCAATCATGTCACATAGCTGCAGAATGGAGGGATGCTTTTGTAAACAAGGCATTTCTCTGTTCTGCCTAGTGGCAGGACACTAATCTACTGCTCCCTGTGATCGGGAGCAGTGATCAATGTCGTGTCACTGGTAGCCCACCCCCACACAGTTAGAATCACTCCCTAGGACACACTTAACCCCTTCCTCGCCCCCCTAGTGGTTAACCCCTTCCCTGACAGTGTCATTTACACAGTAATCAGTGCATTTTTATAGCACTGATCGCTGTAAAAAATGACAATGGTGCCAAAATAGCGTCAAAAGTGTCCGATGTGTCCGCCATAATGTCGCAGTCACAATAAAAACCATGCAAAACAATGCAAACCAATATAGCACTTATATTTTTTTTGCGGCACAGTGGTGTATTGGGTAGAACTCATGTCTAGCAGTAATAAGAGTTTCTGGTTCAAATACCAACCACGACACTACCTGCCTGGAGTTTGCATGTTCTCCTGTGCCTGTGTGGGTTTCTTCGGGTACACCGGTTTCCTTCCACACTCTAAAGACATGCTGATAGGTTAATCAGATCCTGTCTAAATTGGCCCTAGTATATGAATGTGAATTAGGGACCTTAGATTGTAAGCTCCTTGAGGGTAGGAACCGATGTGAATGTACAATGTATATGTAAAGCGCTGCGTAAATTGACAGTGCTATGGAAGTACCTAAATAATAATAATACTGTTTTTTTTTTTTCATTGTCGCTCATTTTTTTTTTATAGAGCAAAAAATAAAAACAGCAGAGGTGGTCAAATACCACCAAAAGAAAGCTCTATTTGTAGGAAAAAAAGGACGTCAATTTTGTTTGGGTGCCATGTCGCACGACCGCGCAATTGTCAGTTAAATCGACGCAGTGCCGAATCGCCAAAAAATAGCCCGGTCATTGGGCAGCCAAATTCTCCAGGGCTGAAGAGGTTACGCAAAGGATGGATCCAATGAAGCCACACATCAATGCAGACCCCACTGGTATTGAAATGAATTGCAGTCTCAACCTGGGCTCCAGCCAGGCCACGAAAGAGGGTAATGTGCCACACAGATGCACCCCTGCACAACAGGTTCACTTTACTAGAGGAACCCATCCACTCAACGAATTCAGCATTGTCTGGTGTCAGCCGTGGCTCTTTCTCAACAATTTCTGGGTCCCGCGCCGCCATCTTTTGTGAAGCTCTGGTGTAGCTCTTGGGAGCTCAACTTTTAATTAAGACGTCTTGCCCTGACGTGGCGAGTAAGAGACAACATTGAGCAGCTCTCGGCCAAAGCAACAATAACCATTACCGTAACTGGAATTTTCAATGAACCACAACGTTTCGCTCTCAGACGGCGTGCTAGGGGGAAGAGGTGACAGTGACACGCAGTAGGAGGTGATGATGGCACTAAAGTGCACCTGCATTCCTCCTGTCAGCCTCCAGCATAACTTGATCATTCAACCTTCGAAAGAAAATCTCAGGGTATTTCTGCAAAAAAAAATAACTGACATAGCTGTGTCACCTGGAGTCAGCGCACTTGATGAATGGGCAAGGGGCGAGGTGAAGAAATGATTTTGCAGAAAAACAAATTGTTTTACTGTTCCATGCCAAGAAACCCATTTGTATAAACTCTGTATGTCAACACATTAGTACTAAAAACCTGCCATAGATAGGAGACAAGATTGGAAACTCTTACAGAAAAGAAAAGAAAGAAAAAAAGTATGTAAGAAAGAAGAAAAGAAAGTAAGAAAGAAAGAAGTAAAGAAAGAAAAGAAAAGAAAGAAAAAAAAAGAAAGAAAGAAGAAAAGAAAGAAAGTAAGTAAGTAAGAAGAAAATAAAGAAAAATAGAAATGAAAGAAAGAAAAATAGAAATGAAAGAAAGAAAAATAGAAATGAAAGAAAGAAAGAAAGAAAGGATGACAAAAAAATAAATAAATAAATAAAGGAGAAAAGAAATAAAGAAAAGAAAGACAAAAAGAAAGAAAAGAAAGAAAGATGTTTGTGTTATTTGTAAATAAAAAATATGTGAAAAGGTTGGAAGGGAAATGGAAAGGATTAAAAACAAAGAAGTGAAAAGGTGGAAAAGGTAAGGGGAGAGAAGAGAAATAAAGGGAAGAAAGAGAGAAAAGAATTAAAAAAAAAAAAATGCAGAAGGGGAAGAGCAGAGGAGAGGAGAGAGAAGAGAACAAAAAAGAAGCAAAAGAAAGGAAGGGAAGAGGAGAGGATAAACAAGAAGTTGAAAGATGGAAAAGAAAGGAATAGAAAGGAAGAGGAAGGGAATGGAAGAGGAAAGGAGAGGAGAAAGAGGAGAAGAAGAAGAAAAAAAAGATGGGAGAGATAAGAGAAAGAAATGGAAAAATGAGAGAAGAAGATAAATAAAAAAGATGTGATTGGAAGGGAAGAGGAAAAAGAAAGGAAGAGAAGATGAGAGAAGGAGAATAAAAAATAAGTGAAAAGAGAGGAAAGGGAAGAGAGGAGGATAAAAAAGAATATTTGCGAGCGAAAAAGGTGATGGGAAGAGAAGAGGAGAGAAGAGAGGAGGAAGAGAAAGAAGAGGAAGAGGAGAGGAAAGAATAAAAAATAAGCAAAAGAAAGGAAGGGGGAGAGGGGAGGATAAAAAAATAAGCAAAAGACTGGAAAAGAAATGAAGAGAAGAGAATGGAAGAGGAAAGAGAGAAGAGAGGAAAACAGATGAGGAAAGAGGAAGATTAAAGAAGAGGCGAGGATAAAAGTGGGAAAAATGTGAAAAGAGAAGAAGGGAGGGAAGAGGAGAAGAGCAAATAAAAAAGATGTGAAAAGATTGGAGGGAAAGTGAGAGAGGATTAAAAAAGAAGTGAAAAGATGAAGAGAAAGAGAAGAGGAAGAGAAAGAAAGAATAAAAAAAAAGCACAAAGAGGTTAGAGAGATGAGGAGAGCCATAATAGAAAAGAAGAGATAGAATAAAATAAAAGTGAAAAGATGGGAAGAGAGGAGAAGGGAAGTAGAGAGTACCGAATGAAAAAGAAGTGAAAAGTTGGAAGGAGAAGAGAAGAGAAAGATGAGGAGAAAAAAATAAATAAGCTAAAAAAAGGGAAGGGAAGAGGAGAGGATGAAAAAGAAAGTGAAAAGATGAGAAGAGGAGAGAAGAGAGAGGAGAGAAGAGAGAAGAGAAAGAAATGGAAGAGGAGAGGAAAGAATAAAAAAATGCAAGAAGGGAAGAAAAGAGGAGAGGATAAAAAAGAAGCAAAAGGATGGGAAGAGAAGAGAAGAGAAGAGAATAAAAAAGAAGCAAAAGGATGGGAAGAGAAGAAAAGAGAGAAGAGAATAAAAAAGAAGCAAAAGGATGGGAAGAGAAGAGAAGAGAATAAAAAAGAAGCAATAAGAAGGGAAGGGAGAGAGGATAAAAAAGAAGTGAAAAGATAGGAACAGAAGAGGAGAGAAAAGAATAAAAAAGAAGCAAAAAAGATGGGAAGAGGAGAGGAGAGAATAAAAAAAGATGTGAAAAGAAATGAAGGGGGAGACGATAAAAAGAAGTTAAACAATGGAAAGAGAAGAGGAGAGGAGAGAAAAGAATAAAAAAGAAGTAAAAAGAAAGGAAGGGGAGAGGAGATGATAAAAAAGAAGTGAAAAGATGGGAAGAAGAAGAGAGGAGAGAAGAGAAAGAAGGGGAAGAGGAGAGGAAAGAATAAAAAAAAATGCAATAAGAGAAGAGGAGAGGATAAAATAAAAGTAAAAAGATGGGAAGAGCAGAGGAAAAAAGGGGAGATGGGAAAAGAGGAACAAATGAAAAGAGGAGAGGAGAGGGAAGAGGAAAGAAGAGAATAAAAAGAACCAGAAAGATTGGAAGAGTAGGGAGGGGGAGAGTAGAGGAGAGGAGAGAATAAAAAAGAAGCAAGAAATATGGGAAGAGAAGGAGAGAAGATGCACAGACACATATAGATATACAGGAGAAAAGATAGACAGGTGACTAATAAATAAAAATGAGTCGGAAAAAAGAACAAAAGAGAAGAGATATACTTGGACAGACAGATATAATACATAAAGGAATAAAAAAGAAGAGATAGATAGATAGATAGATAGATAGATAGATAGATAGATAGATAGATAGATAGATAGATAGATAGATAGACAAATAGACAGACAAATAGACAGACAGACAGACAGACAGACAGACAGATAGATAGACAGACAGACAGACAGACAGATAGATAGATAGATAGATAGATAGATAGATAGATAGATAGATAGATTAGATAGATAGATAGATAGATAGACAAATAGACAGACAGACAGACAGACAGACAGACGAGATAGATAGATAGATAGATAAATAGATAGACAGATAGATAGATAGATAGATAGATAGATAGATAGATAGATAGATAGATAGATAGATAGATAGATATATATTTTAGATTAGAATCTTAAGCCAGAGATTCTTTATGGTACAGTATGTCCGGTGGTATTTAATTTTTACGCCTGGCTGCCTGGGCAGATGCAGAACATGCCGGCACACTGAGCACAGTACAAATAAAGAGGGATAGTAGAAGTAAAGGTTCGGGTATTCTTGGAAGAGTAACAATAAAGGAATTGTACAGCTCTATGTACAGCAAGCCAAACAAGCTGACTGTTGAGATGTGATTAGTGCGGCCCCACAATGGGATGACTGGTATATCTTGTGAGGTCTCTACCCTCCCAGGAGGCACGAGGGTTCCAGCAGACATATGATTCTCAGAGACAGAAAAGGAGGTCACGTCTGTAAGGGAGACGAGCATGATCCAAAAAAAAAAGGAGAGAGAGCTGTTATTTTTCCCATAAAACCTATCCTGTTTGTGATGAATGAATAGAGAATGAGAGCCCTTGTTTGCTCCGGGGGTTGGCTGGCAAACGAGAAGCAACGCTGGCAAACATTCCATTCATGTTCCTCCCTGCATTTATACAGCATCATATCATCAAATCAAAAACCGATCCTGTCACCTGTGGCCTGCTGTAACCCCTGTCCTTTCTTGTTCCGAGGCCTACAGGCACATCATAACTGAAAACAGGGAGGACGTTTTCAAGAAGGCAAAGGTGCCCGGAGTCCCTGACACTCCTTTAAGTACATTTTTGCCCCTGGTCATCCAAAAAATTGGACCTAGTGGGCCAACTCAAGGACCACCCATTAGCAGGCCCTGTAGTGATGGAGACTTTTAGCTGAGAATGCCCATAAAAAAATCACATTTTGAAATTGTTGCTCCATAAGACAATCTAGACAGGGCTCCTTTGAAAAAAGGGTGGGGAATTAGGCCTTCCAGGAAAGTAGACCCAGTGGGCCAACTCACGGACCACCACTAGCAGCCCGGTAGTCTTCTAGCTGAGAAATTGCCATAAAAAATTAATGCCATCTCTGATTTTTTGCTCCATAAGACAATCTGGACTCACTCAAAAAAGGGTGGGGAACCAGGCCTTTCAGAAAAGTAGACCCAGTGGGCCAACTCAAGGGTTATCTATTACCAGGCAAAGTATTGACGGAGCCTTCCAGCTAAGGTTGGCCTTTAACAATCAATCCCATCCCTAATCTTTGCTTCATAAGATGTTCCCGATGGGGCCCCTTCAAAGAGGTTTTTTCCCAAGGCCTTCCAGAAACGTAGACCCCAAGGGCTATCCATTACTAGGAATGTAGTGATGGCACCTTCTAGCCATCAGCATTCAATCCCATTCCATATCTGTCA